>CM076577.1:9871512-10176687 GCA_034641835.2 Pinus albicaulis
ATTGTTTGTAATTGGATCTCTTGCGCAAGTGTGTTTGGGTTTATATTAATGTTTATTGGATAGATTTGATGGTATAAGGTTATGATATTATGTGCTAAGGGTTATTACTTTGATTATAGAAGTTATGTTAACTTGCGCAAGGTATTGACCTGAATCTGTCTGAAAGGGTTTCGTAGTTAGGGCTTATGTTGCGAAGGTTTGTTTATGGTTATTTTAGATCTTAAGGTACCCACATCATTTAAACCTCTCTCGGGGTGTGGAAACCTAGTTCAAGTACCCCCCCATATTGCTTCGGGTGAGACTTTGACTTGCGCAAGTAGGTCACTGCCGAAAGGGCCAGTAGTAAGAGGGTTTAGTTGGTTAACCTCAACTCTGAACCTGGGTCAGGATCACTCAAGCCAACAAATGGTTTCGTTTCCAGGAACGGGAACATGTTGAGAGAGTTTAGGTGATGCTGAGAGGTCATTGGCAGCCATTGAAGCCTGAACTTGAGGACTGGTTTGAAAAACAGATTCAAGAATTTTCCCTAAGAGAAAACAAAAGTAAGAATTTGTTTGCAAAAGAGTGGAAGAATAAGTATATTTTCACTGAGGAGCACGAGATCTTCTTCTTAACCTTTGCACATGAACTACTAGAGTGGTTGGCAAGGTTAGCATAATTCCAAACCTATTGGAAGGATGATCAGGTCATGCAGTGGACCCCTGAATTGATCCAAAAATTAGAGAAGACTGATAATTCCATTACCCGAACTGTAGATCACTAGGTTGACAACATCTTGGGCGGGTTTGTAACAGAGTTTGTAGTCGATCAGTTTGTGTCATACTCATAAGTTGAAAGAATATTTTTCAAGAGATTGAGAGGGAAGTTCTTACAAACTTATCCTCTATTGATTAAGATGCTATTGTGCGAAAATGGTATTTTGTGAAGCCACAACGAGTGAATGATCCCTGATAAGAGTGAAATTACTATGCGCAGTGGTAAATATTATCGAGTCAATCAGAGAGGGGATAGATCTATATACAATACTCTAATAAACTCCCCCGATATAGACAGAAGTGAGGCTACGCACGCTAAAAATAACTCTCCTGATACGCCACCATCAAATTCGCGCAGGGGTAAGAATCCTCCTACCCCACCACCAACCCCACTTGCAGAATATATGGCTGCACATATGAAGGTACCCACCTTTAAGGGTGCATGGGATGAGAATATGGACCGATTTTCGTTTGTGGTGAATGTAGTGTGGACTGCGCAGAATGTCAATATTGATGTTGCCAAGAGAGCACAGATAGCTATGGCCTTTGATGGTTGCACTTTAGATTGTTTCATGGGATACCTTTCTCAACATGTGGATCCCATAGTTTAGGAGATTAAGGATGCCCTAAAGTAGCAGTTGTCTAAGCCAAAATCCTATTCTCAATGCGTAATAGAACTAAAATATGTAAAGCAAGGACCGAAAGAATCAATTTGGGAAGCTGACCAATGACTGAAGAAAACCATCAACGATGGAGGATTTTCTTCCTATGATAAGAAGCATAAGAAATGGTTCATCACAATCCTATTTCCACATCTAAATGGGCCTATGGGTCAATAGAACATTGATTCTTAGGAAGAAGCCCTGGAATTTCCATGAAATTAGAAGTTGTGCCTAGATACAATGCTCAATTTGGAGCACTGCAAATTCAGAGCCAATTAGAAGCTATGCACTTAGAAATTTAGAATTTATGAAGAGACCAGGGTAAAGAAGTTGGTGCATATGTATGGTGAATATGCTGCAAGGGAGTTGGCCACACCAAATATTAGTGCCCTTTACTGCCGGATTACATGCAAGCTAGGGGACTGAGTCCACTATGCCCCAGAGATGTTGCTGGGCCTAGTACCCCCACACTGTGCTGTAATGATTTTCGGGTGGTTGGGCAACATGATAAAGGCCACTCTTTGTGGTTAGGAGCCTATGTACTAGAACTGAAGCAACAGTGGTGTAGATTCCTCTCTTGAGTTGATCTCGATGAGCACAATATCGAATGTATGAATTGATGATAGACATAGCGAAACTTTATAGAGAGTAGACCGACTCTTCATTGCCAACATCTCACTCTGAACAAGGAGGATCCCTAGCAAGAGGATAGGGAGGGGAGAGAGGTGGAGGCATAGATCGAGGGAGAGGTAAACTAATCTATTACAATTGTGGAGACATTGGGAACTATGTACGTGACTGCCCGAACCCTGCGCAACAATCTTGCAGGTATTGTTGGAAATTTGGTCATGTAATTGAATATTGTCCTGTGTTAATAGCTAAAATTTAGGAAAAAGAGCAGACACCAACGCAAAACATACAGACGGTTAAGGCTGAACCACGTGACGATGGTCCAAGTGTAAATGTAATTACACACAACAATGTTGCCACTAGAGGAAATGAGGAAAAGGATGTCGCAAAGCCACTGATCAGAAAGGCGTATGACAAGAAGGAAAGCCTCAACCTATAGAAAGAGAAAGATATTTTCATTGTGGCCAGGAAGGATTTTTATAATGCAGGACCATCCACGTCAAGCACTCCCATGGAAAAAAAAGTTGATGATGACATTAAACCATTCCTAAAAGCCTGCATTAAGCTACTGTGAAATCAAAAGGCAATATATAATCTCTAGGCCCTGAGAGAAACTTGCGCAGAAAAATAGGTGACTCAGATAGAAACCAAGGTTGTGAACAAGGTTTATAAGTAGAAGAAGAGAACTGGTAGGGAGATGTGAATGACTGTGCAGATTGGAGACTATGAGATGGATTAGGTCATCTTGGATCTGGGGTCTGATGCAAATTTCTTACCTAAGAAAACCTGGCAGAAGATGGGAGAGCCAAAGCTAGACTGGTCCACCATTCAGGTACGCATGGACAGTTAGCAAAATATCATTCCACTTGGAAGGCTTCCATAGATTGTAGTAGACATTTTCAAAGTGAAGGTATGTGTAGATTTCGAAGTAATAATTTTTTTGGATGATGCAGACCCCTACCCTATGTTGTTAATATTAGATTGGGCCATTGATATGGGAATCATCATTAACTTGAAGCGTCAAAGTATGATTTTTGAAAATAATGGTACATGGGTGATAGTCCCACTGGATCCAGCAGAAGGATAATGATACACAAAAATAATGTGTGAGGGGGATGATGTCAACCATATTTACAAACTCACTGCGCGGGACAAATATTGGATCAACACTACCACTGATGGCATGTTGAACTGGGAGAAGGATAGCTCATGCTTTTCCGATTCGGATGGCAAGATGGAGAATTTGCAGAACTGGTTGCACGATGTTTCTACATTACACTGCCTCAAGATCACAAAGAAATTCTACTACATCTCCTCTAAGGTAAGAGAAATTCCCTACTTTGATGGTTCTAGTAGTGTCAAATAATTTTTGGAGGCATTATAAAAAGTTTCCTTGGAAGAATGAAGATTTAGGGCGCTTGATTTGGCTATGCGCGCAACTCCAGCACGTTTGTGGGAGACGCACAAGGGAGCCTTTCAAGACTAGGAGGAATGTAGAAAAATGATGGCGCTCACTTTTAACCTCTAGCCACCACACCAATTGAGCTCTTTTATGGTCAGGGGGTCAACACAAGCACCTGGAAATATGGATGGAATTATGGGATGAAAAGACATGGAATGAATGGGTTCATAGGTTTGTCCACTTGTTGGGACCGGTACCTACTACATGGTATCTAGAAGTTGATCTACATAGAGGTACTCAAGACTTGTTTACAATGACTGAAGATTTCTAGGCAACCTTTGACTCCGTGGGTGGCTCAGATAAATTGGATGAAGCCCCGAAGGACATATATTCTCTAGTCTTTGATGAATCCTGACTCAGAAAGGAATGTGTTGCAATGGCCTGGGATACGCAGATTCAAGACATTGTTAATTGCATAAACTTGTCAATCGACTATAATGAAAATGACCCAAGCAATGTTAATATCTTGGAGTTTGAAGGGGAGAGCATAGTTGAAGGGATCACATTAGGGATGATGGATGTCACTAAACCTCTGAAATTGAAGGAAGTCAACATTGGGACGGAAGAGCAGCCCAAGTTGGCCAAGATTAGGGATTACTGGGATGATGATACTGTAGGAAAGATTGCAGAGATGATGACGGAATATCAGGATCTGTTTCCTACAAATTTCTATGAGCTCAAGGGAATTTTAGGGGACCTGGGTATTATGAATATCACACTGAAACTAGATGTGCAACCTATCAAGCAACGCCGATATCGATTGAACAAAAAATATAAACAGAAATTGAAGAAGGAATTGGAAAATATGGTGGTTGTGGGCATCATTGAACCGGTTGAACAGTCTGATTAGGTAAGCCCAATGGTGGTTCAAGAGAAAAATACAAAAGGAGAAATAAGGCTTTGTGTAGATCTGCGCAAGTTGAATGATGCATGTGTGCATGACCCCTTCCCTACTCCATTTTCTGATGAAATCTTGGATAATGTAGGAGGACAAGAAACATATTCTTTTATTGAGGGATTTTTGGGGCATCATCACATCAGAATTGTGCTGGAAGACCACAGCAAGACCAAATTTGCCACTGAATGGGGTTATTTCCAATATATTGTCATGCCATTCAGAATGAAAAATTCACCTGCAATATTCTCACACATGGTAGTAGTTGTGTTCATGGAATTCATGCATAAATTGTTGGAGGTATATTCTTATGACTAGACAGTGTTTGGATTGGTAAAGAAACTAGCTCCAAAAATAGAAGAAAAGAGAGATCAACGACTTAGAATTCAACCACTTTGAGGGGGAAACCTCCTTTACATTACATAAATGAGAAATTATTGGATGATATAAATGACAAAAACTCCTTCTATATATAAGAGTCCATGGGGTCACAATATAATCCTAGCCAGCCTAAAAATAATAACGTAAGGGCACAATAATAACAATACGGGGGCTACAGAGGTACATCAATAACAATAATGGGGTTACACTAACAACAATAAGGGACTACATTAGTAATCTAGGGACCTAACATGCCCCTCTGCTTCAAAAAAGTGTTGTCATCAACGCTTGAGTTACGAGTAGCTCTGGATGCTTCTGTATAAGATTATCATCCTCCCATGTAGAATCTTTAGTGGGTAATTTCTTCCACTTTATGAGATACCCTGAAATTGATCGATTTCGTAGCTGTCGATTTCTTGTTTCTGTGACTGCTTCAGGTTCCACTATGATTTTTCCTTCCTTGTCAAGTTTTGGAAATATTGTTTGAACTCGATGTTTGTCACCTATAACCTTCTTTAAGCCTAAAACATGGAAAACTGGATACACTCATGAAGAAGCAAGAAGCTCCAATTTTTATCCCATAGTACCAATATTTTTCAACACCTTGTAAGGACCATAGTACTTTGGAAATAATTTATTATTCTTCTTAGCTTGCTTGAGGGAAATTTGTTTGTATGTTTGTAGCCATAAAAATACCCAGTCTCCTACATCGAAACTTCTCTCATTGTGATGTTGATATGCCTTTTGTTTCATTCGATTTTGTGCCATATTAAGGTTATCCTTTAATATTTGGAGAACTTGTTGTTGATGCTTGATGTGATGTTCCACTACTTGAACCTTAGAATTTTCTCTTAAAGATGATGTGATGGATGATGGATGATATCCATAAAGTGCCATAAATGGGATAATTTTTGCTGCAATATAGAAGGAAGTGTTATACCACCATTCAACCAGAGTTAACCACTTGACCCATTGTGTTTTTTTTATCAGATACAAAACAAAAAAGATGTCCTTCCAAACATTTGTTCAATATCTCAGTTTGACCATTAGATTGAGGATGATAATATGAGCTATGAGCTAGTTGAGTACCCAAACAAGAAAAATAATTTTGTTCAAAAATTTCCAGTAAAAATGGGATCTTTGTCACCTATAACCTTCTTTAAGCCTAAAACATGGAAAATTGGATGCACTCGTGAAGAAGCAAGAAGCTAAAATTTGTATCCCAAAGTACCAATATTTTGCAACACCTTTTAAGGACCTTACTACTTTGGAAATATTTTATTATTCTTCTTAGCTTGCTTTAGGGACATTTGTTTGTATGGTTGTAGCCGTAAAAATACCAAGTCTCCTACATCAAAACTTCTCTCGATGTGATGTTGATCTGCCCTTTGTTTCATTCGATTTTGTGCCAAATTTAGATTATCCTTTAAGATTTGGAGAACTTGTTGTTGATGCTCGATGTGATCTTCCACTGATTGAACTTTAGAATTTTCTCTTAAAGAGGATGTGATGGACGGTGGATGATATCCATAAAGTTCCATAAATGGGGTCAGTTTTGCTGCAGTATGGAAGGAAGTGTTATATGACCATTCAGCTAGAGGTAACCACTTGACCCATTGTGTTTTTTTATCACATACCCTTGTTCTCAGATGTAAGCTTATGAGGAAGTGCTGACCGAAAATTGTCCCCGCGCACATCATTTCCTTGGTGGGGCAATGTGAAAAGGGGATGCTATATAACTAGTCATAGTTTTTGTATGAGGATTTTATGGAAAATGTGCATGAGGCACAGGAACTGGGGAAGAAGTTTTGATACTTGTGGCTTCTGTTGTTGATTGTGTTGGTGGAATGGGAGACCCCAGCTAATGCAGTCCTCCCTGAGATTGAGCCACATGTATGCGAGGGGGCACACTAATAGAACTTATTGGACTCATCCAACCCACGAAAAGTTGAAGAAAATATTTTTTTTTGGATACTTTTTGAAGGTGTGTTGGCTTAGACCATCCATTCTAGACCAAGAATCTCACCAGTAGTACATGAGAAGCACAAAATCATCGCGAAATTTCAAGTGACCATGCACAACGTGCATATTAAAGCATGCAAGGACTCAAACTGGTACACCTTGCCTTATATGGTCACCGAGGCCGAAGTCGATCAGGTTGTGGCGACATGGCCAAATGCATGGAATATCGGGTTTGGCGCCACCCATCCCATTACATTGTCCACTTCAAGAAAAGACACAACTCCAAAAGATACGGATCCAAAATGCACAACGGAGAAACACACAGAGATAGATGCTGAGAAGACTAGTGGGAAAGATACTGGAGCCGAAGCAAAGAAGGACCCAAATGCAACAAAGGAAAAAGATCAGGAGTTAGGAGGAGACTAGGAGGAGGTGGATCTTAGAGGGTTTGATGGCCTCAATGGAGATGGTGTTGAATCTTCGCGTGACACCAAGCGAGGTAGAGAAAAAAATAAGGGGTCACGGAATAAGAGGAAAGGGTCTAGAGCGGGAGGAGAGGAAGAGGTTACTCTGATAGAGGATGATCTTGAAAAAATTTCAGAGGCAGTTGCTTTAGCGTCGGAGGACCATTGGAACACAATGGAGATACAGTACAAGCCTACATGTTCTACAACTGAAGACACATTGCAAGCGAGCGTAGGTCAAGGGAGGCCGATGCAAGTGAGCCCGCCTTCTACTTCGATCATCACGACTAAAAAGAGAAGAATATGTCCCTTCCCAAGTGCAGCAGTGCCCATGGAAAAAACAGAATTGTGCGCATAGGTCCAAAATTGCCCCAAGGTTGGCATCGACCTTGCGAAGCTGCCAAGTGGGAAGTTACATGCTCTCCACATCTTCATATCACCATAATTTTAGAGCAGAGAGGCATGCGCAAAGAACCATCTCAGCGAAGCCAAAAAAATTACAGCTACAAAGACGACAAAGTCTATCCAAGCTCAGATAGTGCAGTAGACAATCGTAGCTCAGCGCATGGAGATAGAGAGCTTCATTGAAAGACTATGTGGCAAGATCCCTGACGTAGCCATCCTGGCCTCTGCTATACCACAAGAAAAAATTGAGAGCCTGGTCGCAACACTTAAATCTTCAAGGTCTGAGATCCAGTTTGTAAAAGAAAATTTTGAGAAGAAAATTGTTGCATGGTAGGCAAAGCTGCAGCCCGAGACCCCTCTGGAGGTGCATGCACAATGGGCCTCTTTAATGAATACATCACTCACCAGCATCTCTGCCAATTTTGATAAGGTATTAGAGCTCTTGGAGACAGCTATGGGATTGTGGACCTCTGTGCAGACACATCTACTAATCAAGAAAATTACCTAGGAGCTGTGTGCTGAGGAGTAGGAGTTCGACAACTTGCAGGAGGCTTTTCTTACATTCATCCCTGCTCAGAGAATAGAATGCCTTAATACTAGCCAGGTGTTGTGAGATGAGGTTAAGGAGCTCCACTACAAGAAACAAATTTTCCGTGATCACATGAAGCCGTGGGCGTACAAGGCCATGAAACTATCTCAGGACCTTGATATTGCAGTTTGAAACTTGAACCAGACGTTGCAGAGCATCACTTTGGCCACTGAAGGGCCGACATCAGAAAATATGGTGGAGACCCTGCAAAGTACAATGGAATAAAGTGTGAGTGTCTTCACACCATTTTCAGTTACTATCGAGAAAGTCTAGAACAAAATTAAAAATCAAGTGCCAGTGTGACTCAGGACGAGTCACAATATTGTGTTGGGGGCATATTGGGGCGGGGTCCCCTAATTCCGAAGGAAAAATTTTGATATATTTTTTAATATATTAGTCGTGCATAGGGTATTTGGGTGGGTAAAAGCCCATCATGAATTATAATGGGTCAAAAGGGTAGATCAAGGGGCCGCAAACCACGGTTTGCGAACCCTAGAGTAGTGTAGGCTAATATTATAAATAGAAGTCTTATCGAGTCTAAGAAGGAATTTTTTGGATTATTTTGGACATTGATGTTAGATCTGGTAAATTTGTGATTTTTTGTGTGGATTTGTCTAGGTAGAAGGCTCCTACTACCTCTGTGCATGGATACCTTATTCCTACTGTGTGCAGAACCCATTGGCTGTGTGCACGGGCTGTTGAAGAGTTCTGTATGAAGGATATGAAATGATATGAATAAAGGAATTTTTTTGCAGATATCTGAGTCTAAAATGCATCTATTGTATATGTTATGAATGTTTATGCATCTTATTTCTAATTCTTGTATGATCTACAATTGGATCTCTTACACAAGTGTGTTTGGGTTTATATGAATTTTTATTGGATATATCTGGTGGTATAATGTTTTGATAATATGTGTTAAGGGTTATTACTTTGATTATACATGTTGTGTTAACTTGCGCAAGGTATTGACCTAAATCTGTCTGAAAGGGTTTCCTGATTAGGGCTTCTGTTACAAAGGTCCGTTTATGGTTATTTTGGATCTTAAGGCACCCACATAATTCAAACCTCTCTCAAGGGGTGGAAAATTGGTTCTAGCACCCCACCATACTGATTCGGGTGATACTTTGACTTGCGCAAGCAAGTCACTATCGAAAGGGCTAGTAGTAAGAGGGTTTTGTTGGTTAACCTCAAATCCGAAGCTAGGTCAGGAGCCCTCAAGCCAGTAAATGGTTCCGTTTCCAGGACCGGGAACATTTTGAGAGAGGTCATTGGAAGCCATTGAAGCTTGAACATGAGGACTGGTTTGAAAAATAGATTCAGGAATTTTCCCTGAAAGAAAACAGAAGTAACAAGTTCTCTACTGAAGGGTGGAAGAATAAGTATATTTTCACTGTGGTGCACGAGATCTTCTTCGTAACCTTTGCACACGAATTGAAGGAGTGGTTGGAAAGGTTAGCATAATTCCACACCTATTGGAAGGATGATCAGGTCACGCAGTGGACCCCTGAATTGATCCAATAGTTGGAGAAGACTAATAATTCCATTACCCAAACTGTAGTTCACTAGGTTGAAAGCATCTTGGGTGGGTTTGTAATAGAGTTTTCATTTGATCATTTTGTGTCATACACGGAAGCTAAAAGAATATTTTTCAAGGGATTAAGAGGGAAGTCCTTACAAAATTTTCCTCTGTTGATTAAGATGTTATTGTGCGAAAATGGTATTTTGTGCAGCCACACCAAGTGAATGATCCCTAACCAGAGTGAAATTACTACGAGCAATGGTAAATATTATCGGGTCAATCAGAGAGGGGATAGACCTGTATATAGTCCTCTGAGAAACTCACTTGATATAAATGTAAGTGAGGCTACACACGCTGAAAATAGCCCTCTTGCTATGCCACCATCAAATTCTCACAAGGATAAGAATCCTCTTACCCCACCACCACCCCCACTTGTGGAAGATAAGGCCATGCATATGAAGTTACCCACATTTAAGGGTGCGGGGATGAGGATATGGACCGATTTTGGTTTGTGGCTAATGTGGTGTGGACTTCGTAGAATGTTAACACTGATGCTGTCAAGAGAGCGTAGCTATATATGGATTTTGAAGGTCATGCTTTATATTGGTTCATGGGATACCTTGTTCAACATGTGGATCGCACAATTCAGGAGAATAAGGATGCCCTGAAGCAGCAGTTCCGAAATCCAAAATCCTATTCTTAGTGTGTAATAGAACTAAAATATATAAAGAAAGGACCAACATAATTTGTTTGGGAAGCTAACTAATGACTGAAGCAAACCATCAAAAATGGAGGATTTTCTTATGATGATAAGTAGCATAAGGAAGTGTTCATTTCCATGCTATTGCCACATCTGCGCAGGCCTATGGGTTATCAAAAGATTGATTCTCAGGAAGAATCCCTAGAAATTTCTATGAAATTAGAAGCTGTGCCTAGAGACGGTGCTCAATTTGGAGTGTTGCACATTCAGAGCCAATTAGAATCTATCCACTTAGAAATTCAGAATTTACGAAGAGACTGGGGTAAATAAGTTGGCGTAGATTTCTAGTGATACCCTGCAAGGGAGCTGGCCACAGCAAATATTAGTGTCGTCTGTTGTCGGATTACATTCAAGTTGGGGGACTGAGTCCATTGTGCCCCAGAGATATTGCTGGGCCTAGTACCCCCATACTATGGTGTGTTGATTGTCATGTGGTTGGGCGACATGATACATACAATTTTCCACGGTTAGGAGCTTATGTACTAGAACTAAAGCAACAATGGTGCATATTCCACTCTTCAGTTGGTCATGATGAGCACAACTGCTGAATGTATGACCTAATGATAGACAGAGAGAGAATTTATAGACTGCAGGCCAACTCTTCATCACTAGCATCTCCCTACAAATGAGAAGGATCCCTAGTAAGAGGATGGGGAGGGGGGAGAGGTAGATGTTCCGGTCGAATTAGAGGGAAACCAATCTGTTACAATTGTGGAGACGTTGGACACTATGCACATGACTACACAAACCCTGCACAACAATCTTGCAGGTACTATAGGAATTTTTAACATATAATTGAAGATTTTCCTACTTTAATAGCTAAAATGTAGGAAAAAAAACATACAATAATGCAAAACTTAAAAATGGTTAAGGCTAAACCACGTGATGATGGTCCAAGTGTAAATGTAATTACACGCAATGGTGTTTCAACTAGAGGAAATGAGGAAAAGGTTGCCGTAGAGCCAGTGATCAAAAAGGCATCTGAAAAGAAGGAAAGCCTCAACTTGCAGAAAGAGAAAGAGATTTTCATTGAGGCTAGGAAGGAGCATCCAAATGCCAATATGAAAGTTGTGATGAGTAGCCCTGTGAGTCTAGTTTCGATAGAAACTTATAAAAGTGATATTTATAATGAAAGTAAAAATTTTTGTTCAAACTTAGGTAAGCTAGTGTTTGAGGAACCTACCATTCACCAGTCCTCCCAGAATTGCTTGTCGATCATGATCTTCTAACATGAATTCCTTATTACCTCTGAATGATGTGATCATGTATGGACCTCTCCATAGATTATCAAAATTACCATGTGTACCTTTGTCTTCAGTCTAGGCATCCCACCGAAGGAAAACATCTCCTACCTTGAAATTATTAGCTTTTTTCTTCCTGTCATAAACTTTATTGATTTTATCCTGAAGTTTTGAAGTATCATTGAAGACTTCTTCTCTTGTCTGTTCTAAATGAATCAGTTTTTTTATTCTTCGTTGGATATCATTTGGTTCACTGTCTATATCTTGAAGATTTTTCATCACTGGCATAGCTAACAAAGTGGGAAATACTATGTCAACACATATACAAGATGAAAAGGCAACATATTAATTGATATCTTTGTGATAAATCTATCCACCCATAGAGAATTTATGAGATTCTTGTGTCAATTTCTCTTGTTCTCTTGTAGTAGATTCTTAATTATATTCACTAATGATTTTTTTGACAATTCAGCTAACCCGTTTCCTTGAGGATAATATGTTGTCACAATGTCCAAGTCTTATATGATATTTATCACAAAATTAAATCATTTTATTAGACTTAAAGGTATTTTCATTTTCACTTATAATTTTCTATGGGCGACCAAAACGAGACAAGATATCTCTTTCCAAAAAATGAATGATGATAGTATCTATAGCTTGTCTCATTGGAATGGATTCAATCCACTTTGTGAGGTAATCAGTGGTGGTGAGTATCCATTTATGCTAAGTTGATTAAGGAGGATGGATCTCGATAATGAAATCAAGACCGCACTACTGGAAAGGTGCTTGAACTGTGACGGGTTTTAAGGGGAGAGAAAAAATCTTCCTCTACCATTGAAAATTTTGACATTCATGAAAGCTCATGATAGTCTTATACACATCTGAAAATAAACTTGGGTAATAGAAGCCAGCCCTAAAAATCGTATTTTTTTAGTCTTCCAAAAACGATGACCACCATAGTCATCTTTATGAAATTCATTCATCACTTTTTCAACTTCTCCTTCTACCAAGAAATTCAACAACACTCCATCGGGATCGTTCCAATACAAAGAATTGTTAAAGATGAAATACTTAAGAGCCCTCAATTTCAAATATCTAGCTTTACTACTAGGGAAGCCGAGAGGAGGATTCAAGTGGTGCAAGACATTATCAATATCTGTGTACCATGGCGATGAAATAAATATTTCAGATACCTAAGATAATGAATTAGCATATTTCTCTTCAGATAATGCAGCAATAAAATTGATGTCTAAAGCATGAAGATTGGAGTCCTCCATAAGGTTTTCCAAGCCATGTCCCTTGATCAGTTTTGTAGGCTTGATCTCCAAATCATACTCTAAAATAGCAGCGATCCATTTGCCACACCGACCTTTAGGATAATTCTATGTAAGCACATCTTTGACAACAACGTTTGGAACATATGCAATCACATGAGAATGAACAATATAGACTCGGAAGTCCTTCAATGCTTTAACTAGCTCCAAGGATTTTTTTTCAATGATATTGTACTTCAAGGTTGCATCTATAATGGTTCTACTGAAGAAAGCGATGGGTTGCTATGTTTTATTATTTTTCTTTTGCATGAGGAAAAAATCTAGAGAATGCTCCGAAGAAAAGGAAAAAATGATGAAATAAAGTGTGTAATCTGGAATAATAAGAATAGGAGCATGAGATAGAGAAAATTTTACTTGATTGAAAGATTTATTTGCTTCCTCATACCATTTTACTTCACTATATTTCTTCATCATGTCAGTAATTTTCCTTAAGTGTTCAACAAGATTGGGAACAAACCTTCTCAAAAAATTTATTTTACCATTGAATGACTGAATCTCCTTCTTTCTTCTTGGATAGTCCAAGCTCAGAATCACTTCAATTCTTGAAGGATCTATTCGGATGCCATATTTTGAAATTATTTGGCCCACCAATTTTCCTTCCTCCATAGCAAATAGACTCTTCTTAGGATTCAACGATATGCCAAATTTCCTACATCTTTGAAAAACTGTTTTCAAGTGCTGCAGGTGTTGCTCATATGTCTTGGAATAAATAGTGATATCATCAAGATAGATGACCAAGAAGGCATATTTTTCATTGGTGAAAGAAATGTCCATCACTTGCTAAAAATTCACTCTTGCATTTTTAAATTTGAAGGGCATTTTTGCGTACATGAAGGTACTCCATGGTGTTGTAAAGGTTGACTTTTCTTGATCATCTAGATGGAATAAAATCTGATTATACCCAGAGTATTCATCCAAAAATGAAAGTATGGAATATTCAAATACCCTTTGTATAATATGGTCCATCTTTGGCAGTGGTTAATGGTCTTGAAATGACACTTTATTCATATTTCTGAAATTTGTACACAAGAAAATTTCTCTGGTCTTCGTCCTTACTAGCACTAAGTTAGACATCCAATTTGAGAAGTGAAATGGAACTATAATACCAACAGTAAATAACATGTTTACCTATTTTTGAATGGACGGCAGCAGCTTGCAATTCATTCTCCTCAATTTATGGTGGAAAGGCTTTTGATCTAGTTTCAAAGGAATAGTATGCTGAATTATACTCTTATCATAAATTTTTAGATCAGAATACTCCCATGCAAGAACATCAACAAACTGAGACATGAGCGCTGAATTTTACCTTTCATATTTGGGAACAAGGATATTGAAATATTTACCATCATGGGCTTTTCAGGAGTGCCAAGATTAAGATCTTCCACTCCTAATTCTATCAGTAGCATGGTCAGTTTGCATGCAACATCGTCTTGATCAAGAAGCTCTTCCAAAGGAAAAAGACCTCTAGGAATGGAGTTGTCTTTCAGCTGAAGTACTTTCATTTCTGTTTCATTCAATTTTTGGTCATTTTAATAAAATTAATCATCCATTTTTAAATTCAAAAATTCTTCTTCTGTCTGCAAGAAGTTGTTGATCTGTTTGTCATCTTGAAAGACCTGCTAATATAGAATATTATCCGAAACAAAAGGTAGGGAAATTTTTAAGAACCCCCCTAAATTTATATGTATAATAAAAGGGTGAATCCCCATGATACATAAGAAAAATGGAAGGTGATTTTATTAATAATATAATATGTATATATAATTTTTTTGGTGAATCTCTCACGAGATTATATTATCTTGTAAAATAATTGCAAATCACCAGTACAAATGGTGAATCACTAGTACAAAATGGTGAATCATTGTCTAGTGGAGTTTGGGGTGTTGGTTCCAATGAATATATGGTAGTTGAACATAGAGTTGAAGGAATCGAACCACCGATACCAAGCATGGAACATGGTGACTCATGAGGGAAGTAGTTCTCGTGTAGTTTGGAAAACACGTTCTTCTAGTTCTGCTAAGCGTAGTGTTGTTTCTCATGCTACTACTAGCACTGATATTGAGGTTGGAGAGGAGTTTGAGGAAGCATGGAAGATATCAGTGGTAGAGAATTACAAAGAGAACCCCATGATGGGCTCCATTTTTCCCTTGGGTATTTGGGCCTGCAAGATCTTCTGTACATTGAACCAACAATTAAACGTTCAAACAACAATCAACTTGACTGATTTGATTAGGTACGAGCCAACATAGACTAATATTCAAAACTATGCTTTGAACTATCCCATATTTATCACACTAATGCTACAAAACATTGTGCATTTTTACCCAACTCTCATGCATGCACACAAAATTTTCATTAACATCTATAACCCTAACCAAGTAAAAATTGATCAACTATTTACACCAAAGTTTGTTATAGTGTTTAAAGTTCATAAGAAATTTAGATCCATGGTACCTAAATAAAGTTTGAGATAACCTCCACAAATTCGACCACAATAAAGAATACTTGTGATAAATTTTAAACCTACAAAAACTAGGATTCATGTTCCTAGGAATGATCATAAGAATTATTTGACATATAGGTCTAGTTTTGAGCTTGACACATTGATAATGCAATGGCTTACGTCAAAACTCACACATTGAAAAGTCATCAATGAAGAGAAGACAAGATCATTATGAATTACACGTAATCCAAAATTCCTACCAAATTATACCTAGTTGTCTGCAACTTAGCTATACATAATCTAATAGTAAATACAAATTCCACAAAACCTTCTTCACATAGCTAATAAATGGCCATTGGAAGAGCACCCCTTATATAATAGTAATATTAGAAATCAATATATTATGTTATATTGAACTTCATAGCCATAGAACTCCTATGTATTGTATGATGTATTCAACTTGCATGATGAAATATAGATAAAATAATACTTTTGACTGACACATGTAAATCATACTCGTGCACAATGTTGAATGCAATGTGAGTCAAGGAGTAAATTCGGTTTGACGTGTAATGATCTATAAAATAATTAAGCAACTTAGTAACGCATCACAGTTTTCAAGTTTGAAAAAATTATAAAGCTTTCTTGAAAATCCATTGTTGTTATAGTTCCTTCTCTCTACCATGTTCCACATAAGCATGGAAAATCAATTAATATTAAAATTCTTTTATAATACTTTGAAGCAATTAATGCTTATGGTGTCTTTTAATACCTAGTTATTACTCTGCCCTAGTTGTAATTTATGAAATTAGATTTTATTCAATCCTTACAAATAAATTGAAGAGAGGATAGTTAGAAACTAGGGCTCAATATATTATAAGAATTCATGCCTTGACCGATGATATAGAATGTTGAGAATGCAACAAGATGATGAGCTTAGTGGAAAGGAGTCGCCTTCACTAAGTGGGCCCACAGGTATTTTTGGTGCAAAGTCTATTTTTAGACTATGTCTATTTTTAGACATATGGATCATGTTCTATGAGTTGCAGGATGCTATTTGTGGATGGTTGGTCAAGTCGGAAAAAATAGATGGACTTCTATTTTTAGACATACTGGGCGGAATCTATTTTTTAGATTGCCAGTCTAAAAATAGATATGTCGAATATTATTAGCTCTTAATAATATTTGGACTATAAACATTATCTTATTCTCTTGGAGCACTTCAGTTAAGTGCACAGATGTGGCACAGGAGCTGACAGAAGGAATTACGCTATTTCTGAGGGTTAAGTGGAGCTATTGCATGGATACTTTAGTTAGAACTCATGTGACAGAGTTTGGTGGAGTTGATTGAGGAAGTTAGTGGAGTTGTATTCAGTTTAACTCAGTTAAGCATAGTTGAGCTAGTTGTATCTAGTCTAACTGATTGATACACTAGTGAGAGTGGTGTGAATTAATTATTAATTAATTCACTAATTATTAACTCATAAATCAACTAAAGAATACATCAGTTAACTTCAGCGCATGGACAGTTTCAGTGGAGACCAGTGAAGAGGTAGGTGAAAGAGCAATGTGACTATCAGTTGTGACTATACTGGTGCATGAGTTGCACCACACATTGATGGGGATGCCAATGAGGATTGCACAGTGCATACCAGAGGGATTCAAACTCAGATTGGGCCATTATTCATCTTGGATTGCACAGTAGAGGCAGGCTAATAGGTGGAGCAGATTGGAGCATGTGTTTTGCTAGATCTGAGCTTGTGTAGTGTGTAACAATTGGAGATTGTACTGAGAGCTTGTGAGGAGTTTGTACAATGATTGTTACATGATATTTATCATTATAATATACAGATAGTTGGGGGTTTTCAGCTTTAAGCTTTCCCATAAATACTGTGTTTATATGTGTGATTGTTTATGGTTTTAATGTGCGCATGCGATTGTTTATATTTCTGTAATTAATGATCAATAGTAGAAGAGGTTATGTATTATGCATGAAGCTCAAATAGTGTGTGATCAGGATAATCTCGGTGAATAATTTAACAGTTATTCAAATTTCTACATGGTATCAGAGCTATATTGATCATTGGAGCAATTGCAAAACATTGAAGCGGTTGAGTTTTGTGCTGGTGGAATTCGAATTTGCAGCAGTGTTTTCTTGGTGTCGAAGTTGAGATGTCTTTCAACGGATTGCGATTGGAGTATGCCCTTGAGGGCAGCTCGAATTATATTGCATGGAAGGACAGGATGGAGGTGGTGCTAGATGACAATGGGTTGAAGGAGTTCATAGATGCTGAAGTCCCAAAGCCTACTTCTAGCGATGCTGCCGTAATTGAGGCTTGGCAAAAGAAGACAGCAAAGTGTCGAAGGATTCTGTTGGAGGGTGTGAAGGATCACATAGTGTCCAGCCTTCATGGTAAGGCTTATCCATTCTTGATGTGGAAAGCCTTGACAGATTTATTCCAAAGCAAGAGCGACCAGAGGAAGTTGGCGCTCAAGGATAAACTCAGAAACATAAAGATGGAGAAAGGCGACAGTATGCCCAAGTACCTCACGAAGTTCACCCAATGCAGGGATGAGCTAGGAAGTGTGGGGGTGACTGTTGATGATGAGGACTTGGTGAGATTGGCTCTCCTTGGGCTTTCGAAGAGTTGGCATTCCTATCAGGACTCTGTCAATGGTCAGGAGAAATTGCCAGGATGGGAGTGACTTTGGTCGGATCTTGTGCAAGAGGAGATAAGGCGAAATACTAGGGACGGATCTTCATCAAAGAACTTTGATGAAGAGAATTTCACTTTGGCTGCCAAAGAAAAGAAGGGGAAGAGCAAGAAAGCTTCTCATTCCGGTGTGAAAGGCAAGAAGTAGGACATGTCTAAGGTGAAGTGATTTCACTTTCACCAGCACGGACATTATGCCACAAATTTTCCGCAGAAGAAGAAAAATAAGTAGGCTGCTGGATCTACAGCTGGAGAGGCCTTAGCCTCACAGTTTGGGCTGGATTTTTCACTGATCGCATGCTTGGTATCAAGTGTGATGGGTTCAGTGTGGTTTCTGGATAGTGGTGCGTCTTTTCACATGACAGGAGATCGATATTTGTTTACTAATCTGGACGAGAAAGATCTTGGAGTGCACATCGAGATGGGCGATGATGGTAGATACAGTGCGACCAGTATTAGTACCATTTCCTTTGAGAGGGAGTCTGGTAAACCCTTTGTATTGAAGGATGTGATGCATTTTCCAGGATTGAAGAAGAATCTTATCTCTGTGGCGATGTTAGAAGACAAGGGATATGATGTTGTCTTTAGTGAGGGAAAGGCTTTCCTGCGCAGTAAGGCAACTGGTGAGACCCGGAGGATAGGGGTTCGAGTTAAGAACCTTTATCAATTGCAGGTAGATGGATGCGCAGTAATGGCAGGCAAGGCAGAAGGAGTGGTGAGCCGGTATGATGGCGAGTTATGGCACCGGAGATTGGGCCACCTTCACCATGGAGCTTTGAAGATACTGCAGCAGATTTCTACTGGGCTTCCTAAGGGTACTCTTGCGTAGTCAGATTAGTGCAAGGGGTGTACCTTGAGAAAATTTGTGAAAGCCACCTTTCATGAGAAGGATAGTCGCGCCACGATGATCCTTGAGAGAATTCACACAGACGTGTCAGTAGCTTCGACAGCAAAGCACAGGTACTATGTGATTTTTGTTGATGATTTTTCTCAGAAGTGCTTGATCTTCTTCATGCAGAAGAAGAGTTAGACATACTCAAAGTTATGTGAGTTCAAGGCGCTGGTTGAGAAAGAATCGGGGAAGCAGGTGAAGGCTCTTAGGAGTGACAATGGTGGTGAATTCATCTCTGGAGAATTCAAGTAATTTTGCAGCGCAGAAGGAATTCGAAGAGAGCTCATAACACCTCATAACCCACAGCAGAACGAGGTTGCTAAGCGGAAGAACAGAACGATCATGGGTGCTATGCGGGCAATGTTGCATGATCAGGGCCTAACCATACACTTGTGGGCGGAGGCATGCAATACTGCAGTATATGTACAGAACCATTTTCCTCACAAGATACTTGGCATGAGTACACCTAAGGAGGTGTTTTCTGGTAAGAAGCCTGATATTTCCTATTTGAGGATTTTTGGTTCACCTATTTACATTCATGTGACGAAGGATGCCAGGAAGAAGCTTGAGCCGACTTCAGAGGTTGGGATATTTGTGGGGTACAGTGATACGCCCCATAACTATCGTGTGTATTTTCCAGACAGTCGCAAGACTGTTGTGCGACGAGATATCAAATTTTAGGAGGAGAAAGCCATGAAGTGTTCACTTGAGAGGGAGCTACACTTGCATGCAAATGAGGAGCTATTAGTTCCTAAGGATGAGTCTCAAGATGTAGATCAGCCACAAGATGAGGTTCATGGAGTGGAAGAGACCACTCATGCAGTGCCAACCATCAGAGGGCGGAAGCGCACTACAGAAGCTGAGCAACTGGCTCAAGATGCAGAGAAGGTTGTAGGAGCACCTACATCATAGCGCAGACAGAGACAGTCACCTGATCGGTACACTGGATACATGGCTCTTGTGAGAAAGTGTATCATGACAGAGCCATCCTCTTTCAAGGAAGCTGTGGAGGATCCCACATGGGTAGATGCCATGGTGGAAGAGTATGATTCGATTGTCAGAAACAGTGCATGGGAGATTGTCCCGAGGTCGGAAGGGAAATCAGTGGTGGGTTTGAGATGGATATACAAAGTGAAGCAGGCAGCTGACGGGAGTGTGGAAAAGTACAAGGAAATATTTGTTGCCCGAGGCTTCTCACAGATTGAGGGGATCGATTATGAGGGGACCTTTGCACCTGTCACAAGGTATTCTTCCATATGGACGATTCTTGCTCTCTTAGCGCAGATGGGGTGGCACATTCATCAGATGGATGTGAAGAATGCGTTCCTCAATGGGGTGATTAAGGAGGAGGTGTACATAGAGCAGCCCGAAGGTTTTGAGATCTTTAGCAATGAGTCGCATGTGTGCAGGCTCAAGAGAGCGCTGTATGGGTTGAAACAAGCACCTCGTGCTTGGTACACACGGATAGACAGTTATTTCACCAGACTTGGATTCTCCAAGAGTGAGGTGGATCCTAACCTATATTAGATTTTGGTGGAGGGTAAGTTGCTGATCATTGTACTTTATGTAGATGATTTGATTTTGACAGGTGATGAGTTGTTGATACTCTCATGCAAGGAGGATCTTTCGAAAGAGTTTGAGATGAAGGACTTGGGTATCCTTCATTATTTCCTGGGATTGGAAATTTGGCAGCACAGTGATGGAATGTTTTTTTCTCAGGGTAAGTATGCCCAGGAGATACTGGAGAAGTTCAACATGCATGGCTGCAAGCCTGTTGATACTCCTCTTCCTGGTGGTTGGAGGAAGGAGGATGCTACTTCGGCGGAGGTAGTGGATGCCACTGTTTATCGACAATTGGTGGGGTCGCTTATGTATCTAGTCAATACACGACCCAGCATATGCAATGCTGTTAACCAGCTTTCACAAGCTATGGTTAAGCCAACCAAGCTCTTTTGGAAGGCGGGCAAGCATGTATTGAGATATCTTAGAGGCACATCGGGATATGGATTGTGGTACAGACAGTCGGACGAGGTGAAGCTGTGTGGCTTCACGGATTCAGATTGGGCATGGAGCCCAACGGAAAAAAAGAGCACATATGGAGGGATTTTCAATATTGGGTCGACAACAATTTCTTGGTACAGCAGGAAGCAGAGATCCGTGGCACTTAGTTCAGTAGAGGCCGAGTATATGGAAGTGAGTTTGGCTGCATGCAATGCTATATGGATGAGGAAGATCCTGGTCGGGTTGTTCGGTTCACACTTAGAGCCTACTGTGATTTATTGTGATAATCAGAGTTGCATCAAACTCTCGGTTAATCCAGTATTTCATGATAGATCTAAACACATTGACATCCGGTATCATCATATCAGAGATTGTGTGCAGCGAAAGATCATGTTACTTTCATACATTCCCACGGAGGATCAGGATGCTGATATCTTGATGAAGGCGCTCACCAGGAGAAAATTCGAATACCAAAGAGGCAGGATAGGGGTGGAAGATAATCCTTATCTTGTTGAGAGGGAGTGTTGAGATTGCAACAAGATGATGAGCTTAGTGGAAAGGAGTCACCTTCACTAAGTGGGCCCGCAGGCTATTTTTGGCGCAAAGTCTATTTTTAGACATATGGATCATGTTCTATGAGTTGCGGGATGCTATTTGTGGATGGTTGGTCAAGTCGGAAAAAATAGATGGACTTCTATTTTTAGACATACTGGGCGGAATCTATTTTTAGATTGCCAGTCTAAAAATAGATATGTCAAATATTATTAGCTCTTAATAATATTTGGACTCTAAACATTATCTTATCCTCTTGGAGCACTTCAGTTAAGTGCACATAAGTGGCACATGCAGCTGGCAGAAGGAATTACGTTATTCCTGAGGGTTAAGTGGAGCTATTGCATGGAGACTTCAGTTAGAACTCGTGTGATAGAGTTTGGTGGAGTTGATTGAGGAAGTTAGTGGAGCTATATTCAGTTTAACTTAGTTAAACATAGTTGAGCTAGTTGTATCTAGTCTAACTGATTGATACACTAGTGAGAGTGGTGTGAATTAATTATTAATTAATTCACTAATTATTAACTCATAAATCAACTAAAGAATACATCAGTTAACTTCAGTGCATGGACAGTTTCAGTGGAGACCAGTGAAGAGGTAGTGTGACTATCAGTTGTGAATATACTGGTGCATGATTTTGCACCACACATTGATGGATATGCCAATGAGGATTGCACAGTGCATACCTGGTGGATTCGAACTTAGATTGGGCCATTATTCATCTTGGATTGCGCAGTAGAGGCAGGCTAACAGGTGGAGTAAATTGGAGCATGTGTTTTGCTAGATCTGAGCTTGTGTAGTGTGTAACAATTGGAGATTGTACTGAGAGCTTGTGAGGAGTTTGTAAAATGATTGTTACATGATCTATATCATTATAATATACAGATAGTTGGGGGTTTTCAGCTTTAATCTTTCCAATAAATACTGTGTTTATATGTGTGATTGTTTATGGTTTTAATGTGCGCATGTGATTGTTTATATTTCAGCAATTAATGATCAATAGTAGAAGAGGTTATGTATTATGCATGAAGCTCAAATAGTGTGTGATCAGGATAATCTCGGTGAATAATTTAATAGTTATTCAAATTTATACATAGAATGTATAAAACAAACAGGATCTAGGTAAAGCACGAATGTGGCAATCTCATTATACACAGTAAATGCCATTGATTTTGACATAAGATATTGTCTTTTACCAGTGTTTTATGATAGATTAGTGCAACCTAAAATCTATAAGATTTTATAACTTTAATGTATCTAAATTTTACCTGAAGAGATAGTTATAAATACATAGGTCTTACAAACAATAATTCTGCAAAGAAATATGAATGCTGAATTAACACATAAGTATGCCTCAAATAAAAGCATCTATAAAACCGTTTTCCTAAAATAAATTCATCAGTTTGAAATTTTGAATATCCATGATCTTATATTTTAGGAGTATATATAGTGATTAGTTTAAATGTTGTGGGTTAATTATTTTTTTTGGGTTCCTTGGAAGATAAAACCTTAGTCATGTGTAAATCTACTTTTCATTAGACAATATTTTGTAGGTGATCATTGATATTTCTCCAGCCAACCTTCAATCAAGATATTTCTCCTGATTCTCAAGTTCTTGAGAGGGACCCTTTCTTCTCTTGGACTCTCAGATTTGTAACATTTTATATCTTAGATGAAGAATTTGACCCTCTAGGTCTTGGACCTCAGAAGTTAGATATTTCGTTTATAGGAGTTGCACTCATGCTCCCACTACATATTTTTTCTGATGTACCTTGCATTCCATTCGACCTATTTTTTGTGATTTTCTTCTTGAAGCTCTATGCTACATCCCTCCACGTGAAACTATTTAGGGATCTTGAGAAGAGGTGACATAGAGCTAGAGGAAATTTTGGATTCCAACCTAAGCACCAGACTATTAATCACATATTTACACTTCAGGCCATAATTGAGGAAGCCCAACAATATTCCTGGAAATTTTACTGTTGTTTCGTAGAATTTCAAAAAGGCTTTTGACTCTGTCCCCATAGAGGATTTATTCCACATACTCAGATATATTTGTATCTCATAAACCCCTTTGTAAACCATTATGCATTTTATATGAGTCAATCCTTGGTCATCTATGCACCAATACACGGGCTATCAGATTTTATCCTAAGTATCATTGGGGTAAGACTAGGTTGCTCGTTGTCCCCTACACTATTTAGATCTATATTAACAAGTTTTAGATCTATATTGACAAGTTGGATTCCTTTCCTGAGCATATCCAAGATAGCAATGGTTTCCTTATACACCATTTCTTAATTTATATTTTTATGTTTGCAGATGATGTGGCCCTTCTAGTCTCATCCCCAGAAAAATTACAAAGAAAACTCGATGCCCTGACCCTTTTATGTGATATTCATCAGTTGACTGTCAACCTAGGTAAAAACCAAACTAATCATCTTTAGTGTGTTGAAGAAAATTCTCCTTGGTCATCGTTTCTTTCTCAAAGGAGAGGAGATCAAGATCACAAACTCAGATACTTATCTATGGGTACTATTCACAAGACCTCACTTTAGTTTGAAACATGCACTTCAACCCTGACTCAACAAGGGTTATGGGTCCTTGGCACTTCTTGAGAGGTATTGTTTCTCAAATATTTTTCAAGACATATATACCAAGATGTCACTCATGAACACTCTTGGCCCAACCCAGAGTTATAAATGGTTCCAAGGTTTGGCTACCTAGTTTCCTGGAGTCTAATTGGTCTTCTACAAAGAGAGTATAAATCATCCTCTTTTGTTGCATTGTTCAATGCAAGTAGCCAATTCCTCAACCCATCATCCTTATAGAGTTTTAAGATCACCCCTTCCTACTTGAGACAATGTTTTGTCATGTCCTTCTCTTACACTATGGTAAAAAATCCGCTGATACAACAAAGGGGCATGATCGATATCCATACTTGGCCTTTAGCTCATCAAAGTCCATAGCAACAACTATTCCTTTGGCTTGGTCTCCTTGCTTCAATTAATATTATGATGGACCAACTTCCTCCATTCAAATATTCCCTATATGCACCTGACCATCTCTTACCAACCAAATAAAAGATGAAAAAAATCATCCAAGAGGATATTTGTAGGATGTAAAACTTAAAATGTATGAAGTAACAAATTAAACGATGTAAACATTTGAATCACACATGCTTCACTTTATAGGACAGTTTGAAGGCCTTAACCTATGAATGTTGTGTTGCTTAACGTTTGATTAGAAGGTCTGAAAATCAAATACAACCTCCATCATGTTCTAGCTTTGTGGCTATCTCAAAATACTTTTCAAACATAAAATTACAACATATTGTCATAATGAGATTACTCATGGTTTAATAGATAATGCTTGACATCTTATATTAATAGTTTCCTTTTACATGATGCCAGTCTTCTGCCCATGCCTTAGAACCATGGCTAAAGGGGTGTGCTACATGACTGGGGGTTTGTAATTCCAATCAACATAACTATAACTAATTATGAGAACAATATAGCATTTCTTATATACCAGATTTCTTAAATTAAATATTATCTTACCGTATGAATTACAGTGCATAGATAAAAACAGAGATGGTTTCCAACAAAAAGCACCCAAAAAGGCAGAAAAATTCAGAGGAGATGCTTATTTCGCTTCTTCGCTGCTAGTCTTTGATGAAAACCATCATCATCACTTCCACATTCATCCTCCTGCACCTCAAGAGACCCACTATGTCCCTGCAAATAGATCAATGAAGTGAAAATTACAGTTAAAACATTCTATATTTTTACAAAGAGTTACAATGCACATTCACAAGAATGACACCAAGCCTTTTCCATTAAGCATTTCCATGCTAGTGAAAAATTTCTACATAGGGCCTAAAACACTATATTAGAAGTCAATCGTAAATAAAGAGGACAAACACTAAACCCAACTAAACATTTCCATTTATTGGAACTACACATCATCAAAAGTAAGTAAAACCAATATACAAATTTATGATTAACTTACAAGCATGATATGTCACAGAGGAAATTTTTCTTAATAGAAGGTGCCTCGCCACTCGAAGGATCAAAAAAACTGAAGTAGAATATGAAACTAAATAATTATGTCAACATTTTGACATTGACAAAGATTTTATTTAACTTCCACATTATTGTCTAATATAGTTTATTATTCAACTACACAATAGTATTTTTTTCACAAAGGGAAAATTTGTAATCTTTCATTAAGTAGAAAAATTACATGTTACATTTTACTGAGTATGCCATCATGTAGTAGCAAGATAAGAAGGCTTCATATTCATGTATGAGCTAATATAAATAGAAAATTACACAATAGTATTAATATGTAAATATCCCGTTTTAGAAAACTATTCTACTAACATATAACTCTATTTCATATTATTATGATACTGTCGAGTCTCAGATCTAGCCAACAATTCCAACCCACCTTCTTGTCTAACTTTTAGGGGATGCCAGATTTCAAAGGAAAAATAGAGTCTTTACAAACAATACTGAAATATCACTGGAACTTCACACAATAGCCTTGACACTTTTGTGTATAATCAATAATTTTAAAAGAAATAATATTTACAATCAAAACCAATTCAAAGACCCTGCATCCTAATCTAATATTAAAACAATTGCCACAATTTAAAAATATGTGGAGGTTCAATGCTAGTTATAAAATGTGTTTGAATGTAATATTGTTTCCAAATCAAAGTGCCCATCAGAGAACCTCTCTCTATATTCCTCTAGTTCCCACATCTTCCTCCACTCCAGATATCCTTCACGTATCAATGTGTCAAACTGTGATTTTATTGGCATAGAATTGGGGTTGTTTTGTAACCTGTTAGCAACAATTGCTACCAAATCAATACAAGCACTCTCCCCTGCAGCATGTTCACTTCATTGGTCAATTGAAGAAAAAAATACTTCAGTTGATAACTTCATTTTTCCATCTGTACTAACCAATGCTTTATGTTCCCAACTATTAATGGTAAAGTTGTCATCTCCAAAGTATAAACACTCAGACATGTTCAGAGCTACATTGGAATAAATCTCATTGACCTGCAACATATACACAGATATTGATATCAATATCTACCAGATATTGCAAGAGATATTTAAAAACAAATAAAGGAACAAAAAATATGGTTCTATCAGTTTCTAAATTGATGTTGAAGTAAATTCAATACTTGAAAATTATCCATATCTAGAAGCATTGAACTATAATCAAAAGTATTCAATCCAAAAAAAATATCTCAAACACTCATGAGTCGTGCCAAACTAAGTAACACACATCCAAACTTGTTTGTAGCACCAAATGAAGCACTCAAAAATTCAAAAAATAGTACAAGCACCCATCAGTATTACACCAGTACTTTTCACTATGGTATGAATAATGTGACATATTTATAAGGGAAGAAAACATCAAGAGATGAGTTGTATATCACTAGGTAAGGCCACATGGTGAAGCCTAATTAAAAGGAACCCAAGTCACCAATCATATCCACTAGATCAAAAATAAACATAAATTTATAAAAAAAAAAACAAAATGTTTGATCTGTTTTTACTTTAAAATGCGAAGATCCCAAATTGCAATCACAATCATTCAAGCCAAACACATTACCATACATGATACACAATTGTTGATTGTAGCACCAAAATAATGCAATCAAATGTGCCAAAAATAGTACAATCATGCATCAGTATTGCACCATAACCTCATCTATATTAAATTTTTGTGTTGTGCAGAGTGATATGGTCAGGAGTAGCAAAAACGATAAGAGACAAGAATCTGTACCATCGCTTGGGGGGGGGGGGGGTAGCTGTGTAGGAAAGCTTGATTGTCTACGATAAAAATCAATATTATCTCCACCCTCTTCTCTACATACCTTATTCAACAATGGTTATCCCCTCTAGTGTGCTACTCTAAAATGTACCTTTCTTCTTTTCCATGAAATAGGACTCTACATGGAAGTTTTCTGCAAAGGGTGATCAAAGTCTAAAGAAGATGGATCCTCAATCAACTTTGGAATTAGTTCCAGACTCGGTATACTAGTAATCATCCAATTGTTACCAACTACTTTTTCTACAGAGTCTAGATGAAGGATACCTTCAACGACAAGATTAGTTGCAGCCAAAGTTCCATAACTCAAGGAATTCTTAACTATAGAGCAAACCCTATAATCAGATCCACCCTCTTCACATTCATCAACAGAAGCTATATCAATTGAATTAGAAAATTTAGATTCCTCACTCCTTGGATACATATTTTCATCACTTAAAAATAAGTTTAACACGTATTCCATTCAGAAAATACCCTTAAATCACTGATTTTACAGTATTTTTCTTCGTGAAAAAATTGATGTTGTATTTTGAGCCTTCTAATGGTGAATTTCTAGTAAATTTTAGTGTCTGGTATGTGAACTCTGGAATGCTTATTCAATCGTTGGTCAAACTAAGCATAAAATCCCATGAAAAAAACATTTATTTTATTAAAGGAAAAATCAAACTTCAGGGAAGATTTTTTTCTGCAATTTCGCAAGAGAATAAGGGAATAATATGTATCCTCCTTCCAGTAACTATAGTTTGCATTCAAATAATTTCAAAATGATTTTTGCAGATAGCTTTTCTGATGATTCATCTTCAAATTCAAGGGATTTTCACATACTATTTTGCATGTTTTCAATGACAGTGTAAAGAGGCTTCCTTATATGAATTCAACAACAATATCACTTGAAATAATAGATTTTCTGTGATGGTGAATAATGAAGCTTTGATGTTGCAAATTCATCTAGTCAGGGAACAATTCGACTTGTCAGCTTTGCCACACACAACATACTCAAATGGAGGAGCCTTAGAATAACTACCATCAACCCACACAACATGATGATCACCTCCCTCCTTTGTAGTGCTCACAGGCAGAAGCAGTAAGTTATAGGCAGAGAGTAGTGCCACATTAGTATGCAGATTCATGATATCTCGAGGAGACCCATAACGTTCACCCATGATACCCTTGAAATAGTGTTTATGTCCAGGCCCTTTTTACAATCACATAAGACACCCTCCTTTCCATTGATCCATGTATCTGGAAAGATAATCCTTGTTGTGCAGTTTTTTGTTGGTCATAAGACATATATGTGTTTGGTGTTCATAGAGGCATCATGAATACACATTATTGTTTGGTTGTACACATCCAAATAGTGTAGGGGACAATTTGAGTATATTATATTTTGATGTTTATAGATGTTGTGGCCCTTGTAGTCTCATACCTAGACAAATTGCAAATACAGATCGATGCCCTAACCATTTTCTGTGATCTTAATCAATTAACAGTCAACCTAGGTAAAAACCAAAGTCATCATCTTCAGCGTGTTGAAGAAAATCCTCCTTGATCACCATTTCTTTCTCAAAGGAGAGGAGATCAAGATCACCAACTCATATAATTATCTAGGGGTACTATTCACAAGACCTTGCTTTAGTTTGCAAAATGCACTTCAACCCTGATATTCTCCAACATTCTACAAAATATCCTAAAGGAAAAATTGTTGTTGGCTTCTTCTCATGAAATTTAAATAGAATTTATTCATTTTGATGTCCTTGATATACCTTTGATTCTCAAAATAAGGAAAACTAATATGTACACCTCAAAACACATAAAGATAACGATTTGTTTTCTTTTTCTTCAACAACTCCTTGAGATAAGGTCAAAACAAAAAAATTTGGACCCAAATTACAAGAAAGTAAAAGCCCAAAATAATTGAAGCCTAAAGTAAAGCTAAAACTCCGATAATATGTATTCACCATAGGCGAGCTCTTTTGATTCTTGGTAGTTGAGAAGCCCACACACAGTCAACACAGATCTTATCGAGACAAAATGTTTCCTCATATTCACTACCATCAATACACCTTCCACACTGGTCACAACGTGCAATACAAAATGTACAATCCCAACACTAACTGTCTAGTATTTTTTATTTTGACAAATTTCATTGGTGCAATCATAAATAAGCCTTGCATTTCCACATCTAGGGCAAGCTTCAATATCAATTGTACTTTCATCATCATATGAAAGTGAACAATTGAGAGCATTAGGATAAAACCATGGTTTTACTGAATGATACTTCTACTGTAAACCACCATCCAAAAGGTAATTCAACTTCTCAAGGTGCTCTCTCATTATCCCAAAAATACCACTATTTATCAACTGCTTCAATCTATGCATGATGCATTCTCTGTGTGCTTTAAAAAAATTACAATGCCATCGACAATCAACCTTGTGCATCCTAGAAAACATAACTGCAAATACCAAAAACAAGTGCACCACATATAGTCAAGGGTAGAGTAGGAGGTACCAAGAGAAAATTATATTTCACACAAAACTTTTGAATTAGCAAGCTTAACTTGAGAAAGTGTAAGATAACAATATAATTTCATGACAAAAAACTAGTACACTTGATAACAAAAATAAAAGTCCACAATCAATGCACAATATGGTTTTGAAAAGAATGGACAAAATGAACAAGAGAACAACCTACAAGCAGTAACTTTCATGCAACATCATTTTCATAGAAGTGCATTACGTTCCCATGTTTCCAGATATCTAATTAAAATTAAGATATGCCAAGCAAGTTTAGGAGAAACCACCAGTGTGTGCAATAATAGAATATAAATCAAGAAACGAGAGAAATTTCAAACACATAAGAACATGGTATACCAAATGGAAGAGTTGCACTAGTGCCTCCCTCGAAGGTTTCAACATTTTGGGGAAAATTCTACCTAAATTTCCTTCAAAAAATAAGCTTCCAATATTTTAAGTTTCTATCCTTTTATCATTGTATTTAAAGGAGACTAGGGGTTAAATTCACATGCAAACACATCCATTTATTAACCCGTTTTGAAAAAAATTTACGGGAAGAACAATTCCATTTCATGAAACCTATGCAATTACATTAACTGAATCTAACTGTTTGACATTGCTAATCATGCAAAAATGAAGAAAATATATATTCAGAAAGTAAATATACTGGTGTCTTTAAAATTTCAAGTGCACAAAAAAATTCATCTTTCTGTAATTTCTTAAAATCAGAAACCAACAAAGACAGATACCAACCTTTGTAAGATTTGGACTGATGTTGAATACTTGCTTTAGTCCATCATCTATAATTTTCAGGCACTCCATCAAAGTCAAATTTTGTAACTGACCTTGAGACCATTCAGAAAGCTTTAAGAGGGCATCATCAGTGGGCCTTTCACTTAGAGGATACTCCACATGTATAGTTTTCCATAGACGAGGATCATGTTTCACTGCAGCATGCAGAGACTTGCAAAATTTTTCAATGGACAGAAGATCTTGTAGGCCCAAATACCAAAGGGAAAAATAGAGCCCGTCATGGGGTTCTCTTTGTAATTCTTCACCATTTCTACCTTACATGCTTCCCAAAAAAACCTCGGGTTCACCCTGAGCAATCTGGAAAGAATCGTAATAAGCTGACGTGGATCCTTTGGTTCCACCAGCATTGGTGGCATGGTCAGCTGTTGGTGAAACCAAAATTCTAATCTCCTCAGAATTATGATCAAATGCCACTGTTCTTCCCAGGTCAGCGAACTCAGCTTCGCCTTGGCATCAAAAGTGTAATTGCATAAAAGGAATGTCGGTCTCCTGCCAATAGGTCTCCTATGATGAATGCACATGAACCTAGTACATAGACCATTTTTCTCTTCGCTTAGCTACCTAGGGCTTATTTCCCTTTCCAAATATCAATAATTATTTTCCAAGAAAAATCTATAAGAAGAAAAATATTTTACTATATTCTAAAAGGTGAAGATGTCAAAATCATGCCAGAAAGTGAAAGGAAATAAAATAACTTTCCTCAAACAACCAAATATATAAATAAAACAATAATAATTATAATAATAAAACTATATCTATCGATCTATGCATGATATGAGAACCATAAGCATTCAAGGGACTAAAAAAATCTTTGACCAAAACAAACCAAAAATTTCAAACTCAATAAAATCCTCTAAACACAAGCAACAAAAAACCCACTAAAATTTTCTAAGATATCAGAGATTGACATCAACACAATTTCATGTACTTGAATAAGCCCATTGTTGCTTAGCATTATACTTCTTAAATTAGTTATCTATCATTTAATACTAGGACATTATCTATGTGAAAATAAATAGGTCCCAACTTCATCAAGTCCAACTTAATTTGCAATCAAAGATCAAACCTAGCTTCATTTCCAGTACCAATATAAAATCACACATTTTCGAAATATCAATAATTATTTTCCAAGAAAATATAAAACTCAAAACTCAGCAAAATTCCCCAAACAAAAGCAACATATAAAACATTAAAATTTTCCAAGATGTTAGAGCTAGACATCAAGGTAGTTTCATGTAATTGAATGAGCCCATTGATGCTTTGCGTTAGTCTTGTTAAATTAGTTCATTTAATACTAGTCAAACACTATTTATGTGAAAATAAATAGGTCCCAGCCTCATCAAATCCAACTTCATTTCCTGTCACAAATAAGAAACAAACAATGTAAGGATTAAATATGAAACATCAATCTTAAAATAACACACATGAAAAAAATGTAGCTGCAATGTTAAAATGAAAAATACAAAATATAGAACCCATTTTTACCTGAATTTGACATATAGTAATCTTGAATGATCAATGAAACATGTATACCAAAATAAGAGTCCTAGGGTATTTCAATTTCCCAGTTCTCACCTTGGTCATCATTTTCTACATTGTGAACATGATATTCTCCAAATGTATTGTCATTATGAGCCTCCAAAACATTATGTTTTGTATAAAGTTCATTAGATAAATATTTTATATTGTTTTCTCCCCTTCTATCACAATCTGATCGCCAAAGCGCTAGTGCTCTTTCATATGGAAAATTGTTAATGTCATAATTTATTACATATAATATGAAAAATGTATCCACATTTTTATCAAGCTTTTTCCTCAAATTTGACTTCAAGAATGATAGTGCACTAAACATTCTCTCATCCTCCACTGATCCCAAAATCATGGTTTGACACAAATCTGCTAATTTGAAATATTTTGATATGTTTTCTTGCAGGTATTGGCTAGCACTTAAAGTAGTCCATAATCTTTTTATGGCACCGTTTTCATTAGGATTCTCCAAAAAGGGATATTTATTCCACATTTTTTTGGCAAAGCATCCACCTTGTTGATACAATTTTATGAATCTAAAATACCTTCAATCTGTTCTCCATATCGAGAATTTATTTCAAAAGTGGTCTACTAAACATTTTAATCTCTTTTGAAAATCGGCTTTTAAATTCCTTGGAAATTGAAAATTGTTCCAATATTGAGGGTATACGACACACATGGCCTCCAAAAATTCATCTCAAGGAAATCGTTCTCTCATCTTTGATGATAGTGATATTGCAATTTCTATAAAATCCTGTCTCACTTAAATCACAATATTATCAAATTGGTCTCTTGACACGGGGCAATATTTGGTGATTCGTCCCGTCTTACTAATATAATGAAAGGGAACCATATACCCACTCACTGCGATACATATTATCCCTTTTTCATCAAACGTCAATTTTTTTTTTTAGTATTTTCTATATTGATGATATTAGTCCAACTTGTAAACTCTAGACCAGTAAAAGAGTCTGGCATCATATACAAATTATCGAATGCAAGGCATGTTGAATTTCTCACATTTGTGTATTCGGAAATATAAATTATGTGATTCTAAGACATTTTCATGAGGAAATTCATTTCATTTAGCATAGGAATAATTCCAACTAATGTCAATAATGTCTCTATATCAATTAGTCAAAAAAGAAGATATTGAGCTTTGTCTACATTGTAGATATTTTCATACATCAACCCTACAAAAGATTTGAGCTCACTAAATAGTCTTTGAGTTGGTCCATTTAATGAGATCCATCTTGTATCAACATATTTCAGTAGTTTTTTTCCATCCATAACACCATTTGAAAATTGTTGAAACTCTAAATATCCTTTGGGACTACGAGAAAATTATCCATGAGTCTCATGTTCAAGATCTTAAACTTTTGAAACGGATGGAAACTTTCTTACTATTTTAAATGCAATATTCATCCTATGAGCCATACAATGCATATTCAGCATATATGGAAAAGCTGATAGTTGTATTCTAACAGAAAGGCCATTCCTTTGTCCTTGCATTACTGATGCTCCATCTACTCCAACAAAAACCAACTTTTTTTCAATCATTAAATGATCCATACCACTTTCCTTCAAACTATTAAGAACAAGTTCATAAATATTTCCAGCTATATAAGTCTCTCTCATATTTTTAATCCCAAGTAGATAGGAATGCCTAATATGGTCATTAAACATATAAATGCTCATGCAAATCCATGAAGTATTATCTATAGGCATAACCTCATCCAAAGACAATGCCAAAAACCTAGCATTTGCAATCTCCTGTTTCAAATCATCATTTTCTACTTGAGCTAGATATCTTGCCCATTCCCAACCACTAGTTACAGATCAATGAGAAGATGGAAAGTTTGGCACGTGAAGAAAATATAGAAATTTCATGTGATCTGGATAATCTGTCATAGGACGACCTTTACGTAAGATGTGAAATACAGTGCTCAAATGTATCGTCTTGGATAACAAACTTCTTTCCATCACCTTTTCAAATTGAGATATGTTGGTTCCTCCACTTGCCTCAAGTTTCCTCTTATTAAATATTTTTTGTATCCTTCCACACATTGGATATGTCGACATTCCTCAAAATTTTTCCATCTGACAATATATTTCACTTTACCATTTACAATTTTCTTTTCATACACATTTCCTTCATTCTTTTGTACTGTATCTAGCTTCATGTGAAATTTCACTACCTTGCAAATTTTCCAACTACACACAATACATCTAACTTCTCGTAAATCCTCATTCACATTTGTAGGAGGTATTTCTTCAATAAATGGAAAACTTGAGACCCAATCATCTTGGAATTGTCTCCCTACGGTCCACTGGCCTTTTTTCCTTTTCCGTGAATGGTTTGTGTCACCTTCCAAGGAAAAATATTTAACATTTTCATCACTAATTTATGTTGAAACTGCATTTATCTCACCCTAATCACTTGAGGAACCTATTATTTCATCCATCATATGGATATGAGATGCATTTTCACAAGATTTAAAATCTCTCTCAGTAACATATTGTTCAAAGGATCTTGAAGCATGAAGAGAATGTGTATTCTTGGATTGAGGCTTTTGAAAGTATGATAATACATCCATTTGCCTTGATGGTTTCTTCCCAGGATTAAATTTTTACATCTCATTGAATATTCCAGAAGTAAAATTTCAAATTGATCTAGAAAACTGCATCAATAGTATCCAAGAGTTGAGAATTACTATATTTGTAAGTAGGATTCAAAGTAAAATAAGTGTAATGTTCACAAAAACCATCAAGAATTTTTTTATTAAAATGTTGTGCCAAGGCCGAAGACCAAAATAAAAAATAAATCACTACACACAAAACAATAACATCATGATTCATCATTTATAAAATAAAGAACATCATTCAAATGTAAAGTATATAAAAATTTCCACTAAATTAATTCATATCTCCAAATCACCTAATGAACACTTGAAAGATTAAAAAAAAAAAAAAAGTATTACAATAACTTTAATCATCCTTTTCAAAACACCTCTCCATCCAAATATTATATATAAATATATATGGTGAGAATGTTCTCCAATATCAAATATTAATTAGAATAGGTGTTTCTTGCACCTATATTTTTCCACTATACTCTTTTTAAGTCGATGTCTTTATAAACCAACTTATACATACTCGAGCATAAATAGATATTTACTTATTATATCCCCACCATAAAGTGATTCAAAAGATGCACATTTCATACATTTATACATGTGGTTTTTGTTTGTGGTGCTAAAATACATGTGGTTTTTGTTTCATGCCTTGTGGGCCCTATTTGTCTTGTGGTTATTATCTATGAGATGGCCATAAGAATAATAATTAATTCTACTCTAGAATACTGAATTCATCCAAACTCTAGAAGACTGAAGTTGGAAAAAATAGGGGGATGCATGGACATAGCCTAGGGATGCATGGAGGGAGCGATGCTATGTGGGGGTCGTCGCCTGGTATCTCATCTCTTTGAAGTTTGTAGCTCAGGCAAGTACCTTTTTCACAAGCCTTGTGTATAAGCGTGCAGAAGTCACCCATATTTCACCTTAGAATATTTATTTATGTAACTTAGCCTAAGTTAATTAGGATAATAACATAATTATATGTTGGCTTATTGATCTAAAATAAAAACTTCGATAAAGTAAATTATTTACTTTAGTGACTAGTTTTTAATCTTAGTCGTCTACCTCAAGTAAGGCAGGATATAATTTTGTCTGTCCATCACTTTTAGGTTATGGTTAGGGTTAGGATTAGGGTTTTGTCTCAATGTAAAGTTATAAAGGTAAGGCTAAGATGAGGAGATGAGATGCAACATCAACACATGATTGAGAGAGGCTTCCTAGTGAGTGTGTGTTGGGTCTGAGAGAGTGTAGCGAGGTTAGTGATCAATTTTGTATTTCCTCAATTGAGCCATTATCCCAGGACATGATCCCAAGTAGTTTTTGTGATTAATTTATTAATGAATAACTGTTGATTGGGTAGAAATTTGTTTGTGTATGTGATTCATATCGAGTTTTTTTCTTCCCCAATATTTTTCATGTTAAGAATGTAGTTGTGTATTCCTTCAGTTAATAATTGTTGGGAACCAAATAATAAGTATTGGGTATGAGAGATTCTAACACACGAGACCAAGTATTTCCCATACAAGACCCTGAGTTGGATTTCACAGGAAAAACACATAGTGCAATGCAAGGATATCTTAGAACTAGAGACAAGAGTTCATGTTTATGCCCATGATTCAAGCAACCAATGATCAATTAAAATATTCTTGTTTGCAACCTTGATTGTTAGGAATGATGGGGGTCTAAAAATTGTCACGCACACTAGGATCCCACCCATGATACATGAAATAGTCTTGGCTATTCTCCTAATGTCTTGATTAAACAATGAATTATGCCCTTTGTAATGATTGAGGATTTGTTGGACCCCTCCTTTTTCTTTGGTTGTGGCCTCTAGTGTCAATGCCACTAGATGTGTTCCTTTTTTATGGTATTCTCACTCTTGGATTCATTTCTTCTCATGTATTTGTCCTTTTCCTCTCTTATACTAGTTTCTTAGCTTCATGAAGCTTCACTAGTTGCTTATTTTTTAACATATTAAGCAAAATTCAAGAAGTTGGACATGTTGTTTTACTTATATTTCCCTTGATGAATTGGTTATAAGAAGTTGAAACATATCCTCTATCATTTTCCAGGATTAAAATGAGGAGGAAGGCAACTAGTCAGTTACTGGTGACATTTACACCCTCCATAGAGAAGACAGAGGACTTGGGCTAATTAAAAACCATGCTCCAAGGACGGTTTTAGCGACGAAATAGATTTCAAGGAAAAATTAAGGAGAATATCCTTATGAGGTAGTTTTCAAGCATAAGCTAGAAACATCTTCACATATACACAACATCCAAGTCCCTAATGATTTATGATTTAATCATAGGTGAAAATTCCTTTAATTTGCCTAAATGAACAATTCTCAAAACAATTTGGAATCATTACAAGTAACATTTCATGAGCTTGAATAGGAGTTAAGGATTTTTAAGAGTGTTCTCATACAAATACACCAAGTGGGCCACATTTCTAGGTGTGCAAGAAAAAAACTATCAAATAAAGGCTTCAGGTGTGAAGAAATTTACATTCAAGCTTGAAAAACCATAGGTAAATTAACCACTTCTAAATTCCTAATGCCTCTCAATTGTATAATGAATATTTATGTTGTAGATAAATTGCTTTTACCTACAACAACAATCATTATTGCATAATAGAGTGGGAACATCATTCTACAAAAGCTAACATGGTTAGGATTTAGAATCTTCTCTTGCAAAGCAATCGGGGGCCTCTTTTCTGATGCCTCAACAAAAGTGTATTATATGTGTATTTTATCTACTATTTTACTTTATTCAACTTAACTTTTGACTTTTAAGGGTGACTTGGTCTAAATTGATCACTCATCTAAAAATGTATTTTGTAGTAATATAACTAACAAACTTGATCAAATATGATTGTGTTTCACTAATTTCATACTGCTATGTATCTAAATACAATCTTGAGTGGGAAGAATGTGTACAATTCAACAATATCCTCTTATGTTTTGCATACTTCCTCCCCTGTTACCGGAATTGTATCCGAGTATTTTTCATTGTTGTCACAGTGTTCATATAATTGGTATCAAATCCTAAATGATAGGGCTTTTTCATAATTCCTAGTGGTTCATGTAATTTATATGCACATCCACACTTTCTTTTCCTATTTTTAAAATACAATTTTGTGCAACATTCTTCAAGTTTCACATAATCATGATCTATGTTTATTGACATCTCTTTGTACCGCAAGTATACTGCATGATGATGAGAATATATATATATATATATATATATATATATATATATAATCACCATCACTCACCAGGATTACTTGGAATAGCTAGAAAGATATACCAACAAAAACTATCAAGTATTTGATTTTTGGATTTTGGGCATTCCCTTTGGTATTCATATCTTTAACTTAAACAATAATGGTGGATTTTGAATATATTTCATAGTAACCTTCATAATTGGATGTATAGGAATCTACCACTAGGCAATAAGATAACCATCTTCAAGGTAATTTCAATTACTTGTATGGGAGTATTTGGCATTGTTAATATCATGGCCATATCAAGAAGAATGCCCATTTTCGGCATTTCTATATGCTCTTGCAACCAATGATGCTCTTGGATCTACAATCTAGTTTTGTATCTTAGATCTATTGGATTATATATGCTTCTTCTTTTATTGAAGTGGCCTTTCTGCTCCAACATTGTATCAACACTCATGTACTTAACAATTCCATGGACATATGTGTGGTCATTTGTTTCTCATTAATAAACCTAGCTTATCTGGAAAACTTCTACAAATTTGACAATACCCTCTTCTACTTGCATACTTGCTCCTTTGCTTGCTTTCTTGTATTTTTGTATTTCACATTGTTGTTACTGAGTTCATATTAGATAGGAATTCCCACTTACCACATTTTTATTTTTTCTACTTCTTACAGGCAAGGCAAATATTTAGACATTTTACAGCTACATGGAAAAGGAAAGGTATCTTTCTTCCTAGACAAACAATTTCTGAATTTATGCTTTGTTTATGACTTAAATAATTTGGAATTTTACTTGGAAGTCAGTAACCAATAAATTGCACTCTGCAATTTCTAGACATTTCAATTAAATGTTGCAATCAACACTTAATACATGATATTTACACTCTTCAGAGATATAAGGGTGGACTTGTTTTAAGTGATATCTCTACTCAAAGGAAAATTTTGATAACTTCAAAGCTTGCATGAATAATCAAAGAAGAAGCTTCAAAATTGAATGTACAAGGATCTACTCAATAGGATTACTATCATAGATACCATGGTTTGCAACAAGATGGAATATATCCTCCCTCAATTTATGTAGGGCAAAGAAAGGAGGAAAGAAAGGCTTCAATTGCTTACTTAATAGTTGGGTTACTTGCACCCTCCATACTGATAAGAGATGAAGTTGGATGGATGATATACTCAAGGAACATATTTCAAAATTACATGGATTGTAAGGATGATAAAATAAGAATTCACCAAGTCTTTATCTAGGATATTGACCAGATAATGAACATTAGAGTTTAGTGCTAAGGTTGGGATGCTCCCATTCTAGAATATATAGACAGTAGGATGTGGGGGATAACGTATGATCTTATTCCACCATTTTTCTTTGTGTGATTCTTATTTTAATGAGTTAATATAGCACACATTTTCAACCAAAACAAAGACTTCGAATGAGACATGCAATTAATTTATTTCCATGTTTAGAGGTTAGTTCATTAATATGTTTAATCTTACATCTATATTTAAGGATGCAATTTGTGAATAAATAGGCCCATGTGATGACCATAGATTATTCATGAGCCTCATTGATTAGATCTCCACCTCCCATACTTTTTCATTAAGCCTCTCTTAAGGTCACCTCCTTTGATTGCAAGTTGAGAATCTTCAAGGCATAGTCACCTAACCATTATTTATTGTAGTAACTCACTACACTAAGTTTATATCACATCTACCTTACATAGCATATAGAGCATTGCTAGCTGATAGAAATAACTTCTTCTATCCCCTATAAAAACAAAAAAGTGTAATGTGAAAGCCCTACACCCCTCACAATGTAGTGAGAACCCATCCTAGGCAAAGTGACTTACCATTTGCTGTCTGCTTCAGTGAATCACACAATATCCTCTCATAGACAGCCCCTCTGGAAGAAAACTATGGTAAAATAGGGAACATAACACATATCTAGTAGACAGTGGGCCATTATTAAAGAAAACTACACTAGCCTCTGGCCTCCCCCTCTATCTCAGTGCACTGAATAGTATTAAGGAAAAATGAGGCCTCCTATCAATCACTGTCAAGTAAAACTACAATAGCATAAGGCATAGATCACATTCCTAGTGGAAATTCAACAATTGTTGAGCTAAATTTTGTTATTATAAAGCCCAGGAAAAGTGACTTACCATTTGCCACCTACTTCAGTGAATTGCACAATATCCTCTCATAGACAACCCCTCTGGAAGAAAAATACGCTAACATATGGCACATAGCACATCTCTAGTAGATAGTAGGAAATTATTTAAGAAAACTACACTAGCCTCTGCCCTCCCCCCTCTATCTCAGCAGAATACATAGTATTAAGGCAAAATGAGGCCTCCTATAAATCACTAACAAGTAAAAATACAATAACATAAGGCGTAGATGACATTCCTAGTGGAAATTCAACAATTTTTGAGCTAAATTGTGTTGTTATAAAGCCTAGGCAAAGTGACTTACCATTTTCTGCCTACTTCAGTGAATTGCACAATATTGTCTCATAGAGAGCCCATATGGAAGAAAAATACGCTAGCATAGTGCACATAGCACATCCCCAGTAGATAGTGGGCCATGATTGAAGAAAAATACACTAGCCTCTAGCCTCCCCCTCTATCTCAGTGCACTACATAGTCTTAAGGCACAATGAGGCCTCCTATCAATCACTGTCAAGTAAAACTACAAAAAAATAAGGTGTAGATCACATTCCTAGTGGAAATTCAACAATTGTTGAGCTCAATTGAGTTTTTATAAAGCCTAGGAAAACCAACTTACCATTTTCTACCTACTTCAGGGAATTGCACAACATCGTCTCATAGACATCTCCTCTGGAAGAAAACTACGCTAACATAGGGCACATACCACATCTCTAGTAGACAGCGGGCCATTATTGAAGAAAACTACACTAGCCTCTCGCTTGCCCCTCTATCTCAGCACACTGCATTGTCTTAAGGAACAATGAGGCCTCCTATCAATCACTGTCAAGTAAACTACAATAGCATAGGGCGTAGATCACATTCCTAGTGGAAATTCAAAAAATTTTGAGCTAAATTGTGTTGTTATAAAGCCCAGGTAAAGTGACTTACCATTTTCTACCCACTTCATTGAATTTCACAATATCCTCTCATAGACAACCCCTCTGGAAGAAAACTACCCTAACATAGGGCACATATCACATCTATAGTAGACATTGGGCCATTGTTGAAGAAAAATACACTAGCCTCTGGCCTCCCCCTCTATCTCAATGCACTACATAGTATTAAGGCACAATGAGACCTCCTATCAATCACTGTCAAGTAAAAATACAGTAGCATAAGGTGTAGATCACATTCCTAGTGGAAATTCTAGAATTGTTGAGCTAAATTGTGTTTTCATAAAACCTAGGCAAAGTGACTTACCATTTGCTGCCTACTTCGGCGAATTGCACAATATCTTGTCATAGACAACCCATCTGAAAGCAAACTACGCTAATATAAGGCACATAGCACATCTCTAGTAGATAGTGGGGAATTATTGAAGAAAACTACACTATCCTCTGGCCTCCCCCTCTATTGCAGCGCACTGCATAGTCTTAAGGCATAATGAGGCCTCCTATCAATCACTGTCAAGTAAAACTACAGTAGCATAAGGCATAGATTACATTCCTAGTGGAAATTAAAATTTTTTGAGCTAAATTGTGTTGTTATAAAGCCTAGGAAAAGCGACTTACCATTTTCTACCTACTTTAGTGAGTTGCACAATATCCTCTCATAAACAGCTCCTCTGGAAGAAAAATATGCTAACATAGGGCACATAACACATCTCTAGTAGAAAGTGGGCCATTATTGAATAAAAATACACTAGCCTTTGGCCTCCCCCTCTATCTCAGCAGACTGCATAGTCTTAAGGCACAATGAGGGCTCCTATCAATCTCTGTCAAGTAAAACTATAGTAGCATAAGGCGTAGATCACATTCCTAGTGGAAATTCAACAATTTTTGAGCTAAATTCAACACATGGTGAAGTAATAGTGCTTATTCTTGATCCCACTGTTGACTCTGATCCATCTCTACGCCCAATCCTTATCATGCCTTCCCTTCTCAGCATATAACATAGTTTTAGTGATCAATGTGGTCATATCTTTCTCACTTTTGAGCGTACCTTCACTGTCACTATCCTCTCCTCCATTTATCCAAGTGCCAAAGATATTTTTACATCACAAATAAGACAAATACAAACAACACATTATTCACTCTGTAATTGTTTGATATTCTCTTCACGTTTAACCACTTTCTCAGCTCAACGTTCTACAGAGCGAATTAGAACAACAGGGCCAGATTTTGAGCCATATCATCTACAATGTGAGCTCCGAGGTCATGAAGAAGATGTTCCTGGAATATGCATATGTGGGGATAGTAGCATTGCCACAGGTTCAAGAGACAAGATTGTACATTTTTGGTGTGTTGATGAGCTAGAAAAGAGAAGATACACACTATAAAAAACAATGGTGGGGCACAATAGCTTTGTGGGACCTTGGGCCCGGATACCTGCTAATGAACGATTTCCTGAAGGAGGGATTATGTCAGGAGGAATGGATACTCATGTCTTTGTATGGGATTTTATCATAGCACAAGTAATCCAGACCATGAAGGGACATCAATTACAAGTCTCTGGTAATCGAATGCATTTTTTTGTGTAAAAAACAACACATCTCCAACAATCAAATGCATTGTGTCAGAGAAATCCACTAAGATCATTTATCATCACCATGAAAAAATAGATTGTTTTTGGGTTTTGAGGAGGGTAGTGGACGATGAAGTTATCCCTTTCAAGAGATAGTTCAACAAGGAGTTAACATATCCTTCAGTATTTCTACAGGAACTAATTTATAATCAGCAACCTGAATTATACCCACACCCAAGAAAAATAATTAAAACGCCACAAAAAAAAAAACCACATTCCACGACTTACCTCTTGCAATTCACCCACAAAGCACCTGCATTCACCAGCATGGTTAGACTCACAAACTTTGAAGCAATCACCCACAGAGCACCCGCATTCTCCAGCATTGTTAGACTCGCACACTTCGAAGCAATCACTTAGAGAGCACCAACATTCACCGGCACTGTTAGAATAGCACACTTCGAAGCATTCGAATTGGTGAAATTATACAAAAAGAAATTACTAGTCGTAGTTGCAACACAGTTGTTCAAACTCCAGAAGACTACAGCTCGTGGGTTTAGCTCCATAGCATCGGGGAAATGGTACTCTAACTCCATAGTTCACGTCCTTTCCAGAAAACTAACGTCTCTCGGAATGATGAGCTATGTGAGGCGGAGAGGCCAGGGGAAGTTTCATATTTGAAAGTTGGATCCTACACTAGATCTTTTGAAATCATGAGTCTTGTTGCCCTCTTCATTGGCCGCCCTATACACAATCTTGTCACATTTCATGATGAAAAACTTAGAAGATTTAAATTTCCAGGGAAAATTCCAATCACCTCTGACTTCGAAGCCCTGACCCAGTTAAAAATGGGGGCGAATGTCACTCCAATCCCCCTCTGACCCAATAAATCGTGGCGAATGTAATTCAAATCCGCTCCAAACCATAAAATCGGGAGGCGAATCCAAGATTAATGTTTATGCACATTTATTTTTTTAGGATAAAAGCTAATAATTAACTGATTTTAAAATAATTATAGGGTTAACTATATAAAACTATACAAAAGGTGTTTTATATAAAAAAATTACCCCTCGAAAATCTAAAACCCTTTAAAATTCACCCTTGGGCTAAAATTTTCCCCTAAAAATTTCCCTTACAATAGGGCAATGTTTGATGTTTATCTCATACATTTTATTGGGATGCAATGGAATTTTAAACATGTTGGCCATGGAAAGAGAATAAAAAATAACATTATTGTCCCTTGGGATCAATGATGAAGTGTATTTAGTGAAGGTCTTGAGGATATCTAATAATACATTTTGGTAAGCTCACATCCTAGGATGCTTGGCCTGGTATTCCCCTTTGACTTGCTTTATTACCAATTCATAGTCGCCATACACAGAAATTTTCTTAGCACCTAACTTCCTGAGAATTTCCAAGTTGGGTATCAAAGCCTCATACTCTGGTTCATTTTTCGAACAATCAAATTCTAACTTGTAAGAGGACATTCGAACATTAGGATGACTGTTAAGAGACTAATTTATAGAGCTATGAATCCACACTCCAATGCTAGCCCCTTCCTTACCCAAGGCCCCATCAAATTCGATGGTCCACAAACCACTTTCTTCATCAGGATGCTGCAAATCAGATAGTTGAACTTTAATTTCTTCTTGAGAAAGGTCTGTTGTACCAAAAAAATTTGTCTCTTTCATCATTTCATCTCTTTTTTGGGCTGATGCACTTTATTCCAAACCACTCAACATATTTTCTTGATTTTTTGCATTTGCAATTTCTAAAACATAATTTGAAAACACAGAAATTTCTATCTTTTCTTCAGTAATTTTTTTTGAAGATGTTGAACATTGATCATTGAATAAGATAAAGGACTCTAAACCCACATGAAAAACATTTATGGGGTGATGGTTAGGCTTTTCTCTTCTACTAATAATGTACTTAATTTTACTTTCTCGATATAGTTTTCTGAGTTGACCAAATAATTTTATGGTAGAATATGAAAAGTCGAGCTGCAAGGTACCTCTAAGTTTCACTCCCCATGACCGGGAGAAAAACATTCCATAACTAGGAGGGATATCAACCACAACAACATCCATGAGGACATTCTTGGATAGGATTTTCTCTAAAGACACCACTATATCTTTAATGAGGCCAAGACATTTCACTCTACCTAAATCAAATGAATAAAGTTCATGATAAGGTCTTGTGATATCTAGGCCTAATATGTCCATGATGGCTTTGGGCATAAGGTTATGAGACACTTCAGAATCAAGCATGGTGTCATGGAGGATAAAGTCATGGATTTTGAGGCTAATATTGAATGAAGGGACCTCACTATATTCTAAATCACCATCAATAACATGACCAAATAAAAGTTTCGGGTGATCGTCACTTAAATTAACCATATGAGAAATTTGATCTACCCTAAGCAACTTGGATACTTGAAACTTATACTTGTAATTCTTGACTATTTCAGTTTATAGATTTCGTTTTCAAGACTAAAAAGGGCATAATGTTTTTCTACCTCTTTGGATGATGCATCTTTCATCTCTAGTTGATATTTGTGTGAAATTTACCTCTTGTGTCCACCATATTGGACTTTTTTTTATCGTTTTTTTGGTTGCTGGTAGAAGCCTCATTTCCTTTTGCAGGACTAAGAACAACAGGCCCCTTGTCTTTCCTTTAATTTGAAGTAGTCGTCTCTTTATGATGAGTATCGGTTTGATAATTTTGTTTCTTATGATTGGAGATGATAGGAACATTCCTATTCCTCAAACCATATTGCCTCTATACATGAGTAAGGGAGTTTTGATATCCCCTTTGGTAATCTTATGTTCATACTGATAGCATATCATCATTTGACAAGACATATTGTTGAGCGTCCGGTGCATGAATTTTTGCAAAAACCTCCCCTTCTTCAGTGAGGAAAATAGGATGTTGATTTTCCTCAAATAAATGATTCTCACCAGAAATGTTTTCTTCATCTTCTTCATCAGGACCTTCTGTGTACTACTGTTGAAATGGAGTGTGAATTTTCTACTGATGTTTTGGATCCTGACCCCTTTGTTCCCTTTACTTGATCTTGTATTGAGGCTTTTGATTTTGACCCCTGAAATTGGGATTTCTAAATGAGGGTTTAGCTTGTCTATCAGCGAAGGAAATTTTATCCATCATCTTCTCCATGGTTTTGATCAAGGTGTTAATATTTCCCTCGGATGAAGTAGATGTTTCTTCCTTGATAGTGACCCTTTTCTTTGTCTTGATTTTTGACTTTCTGATAATCATATTAACTTCCACGCTCACTGCATTTCTCATGATTTATTCAAGGGTTGATGTATTTATTTCCCTCAGCTGGTAAGCCATGTCAGTATTGAAATCATCAGGGTAATGAAGTAAAGCAAGGCCTAGAGGAGGCTTGATATTTTCAGGAATATAATCATAAATCTTATTGAATCTAGATGTAAAGTCTTGTACTGACTTAATAGGATTCCTTTTCAAGGCATTATATTCAACTAGGATTTGCAATGGATTCTTCTTCTCCTCCCATTTTGTCATGAAAAATTCAATCAACTGCTGTGAATTAGCTACTGAACCAACTGTGAGAGAGCGAAACCATTTTTTAACCTGTCCTAAGAATCTATGTGCTATGATGCTCATATTGGCGTCATCATTGTCAATATCTTCAATATCTATGAAATCAACCACTTTGACAATGTATTGATAAGCAGAAACCTCTGATGTTCCATCAAAAAGGGACAATCTCTCACCATAATTCTGAGGTAGTGCCTGTTGTAGAATTATCTAGTTTTGGTAAGTTAGCATATTAGTCAAATAATTTTGAAAATGTTAAGGTAGGATATGGATACAAACGAATGAAAAAGTTAAAAAAAATGTTAGGAAAATTTGATATTTTATAAGCATCCATATCAATAAGATGATAGGTTTTAGAAGCCATAAATAAAGAAGGAAAAGAAAAATATAATGTCAGGGAAGCAAAAGAAAAGGAAAGCATTCATTTCATATTTTTTAAAATGCACAACCTGCTAGTCTAAATGCGCCATAAAAAGAGGAATGTTACTCTAAGTTTTATATGGTTATTTAAGCATATTACCTCATATCCTAAGTTTTAAAATCCATATTTAATTCCCCACCATTCATCCCTTTCATTTTTCGTTTTCTTAAAGTCATACCCATTTTATATTTCATTCTAGACATTTCATTAAATCAACTATCGACCCCACCAATCCATATCCTCACATTCAATGTCTCTCATAGCTTTTTGGCCCCCCTTCCAAACTGAGCTTTACTATCGGGGGGTGGTCCAAACTCGAAAGTATTTCCAATTACGCCCGCTAGTACATGGCATAACCATAACCTTTCGGACCCCCCATGAGTGAAACTGGAAACCACTCAACTCCTCCTCTGAAAGGCTGATTCTCAATACCATTACCAATTACCTGACCGTTGTGCATCCACCATTCTGCTGCTACCACCTCATCCGCCTGTTAACCTCATAAAATCACATAAATTCTCTCCATAATCAATCCATTAAGCATTCATTTTTCTTAACCGTTAACCCACGCCACCAATGGAAAACCTATATTTCTATATAAACCTTATTTTATCTATTTACAGGTTACAGTATCTTTTTAATTCCAGGTTGTTCACCACAAACCCGAAATTGTCAACTTCCAGCGCAACACATCTAACTGCTCATTTAAATTATTATTTTTTCTCCTTGTCCAGAACGTGCTATCTGTCCAAGAATTGCCTATATTCCCAGGAAATTTTCACTCTCAGCCTTAGCCATCATGCCTCCCAAAGACAAGGGACCAGAGGAAAACGTCACTCCTCTGATCTTTCCTCCTGTAAATCTTCACCATATCCCTATGGCTAATAGAGACTATAATGTCCATGAAACACTCCACGAGCTCAACCTTTTTGAGATGTACTATTGGCTCAAAGATAAATGGATGGATAAATAATATGCAATCCACCTTTGGGAGTCAAACTTACCTCGTTGTATTTTTCCTCCTAACCACAACACTCTCGATTTCATTACAAAATGCCATGCCTCATATTTTCCAAGTCAAAGGGCCATAACCAATTCCCGTGGAAATTTTTTATTCACCATAACCCCTCAGTCTATTGATGAAATTATGCAAGCCCCCATAGTCAAAAATAGTACCCAATTTTCTTATGAATATCTGGTTGAAATATACCAGAAAATTGACTTTTCTAAGAGAGCCCAAACTCTAGAATTATTCTTAACACAAGATGCTTCATTACCAAAGAAAAACCATCCCTATCCCTCATCCATATTCCCTAAGAGAACCAAGAATATAACCACTGTTATATCTTACCTTCTTGGATACTACTCTGATCAATATGTAGATGAGGCCATTATAGGATTTTTTTCAATATTTTCTAATAATACTAAGCCCTCAATTGTGTTCAATTTCATTCATTTCCTTGAAGATTCTATTCATCAATAGTTGGTAAATTTCACATACAGGAGGTATTTAAATGTACCTCTATCTTAGTCTACATGTTCTTATAATTTTAGGGGACAACATGAACTTATCATTGCAGAAAGTAGATGAGAAAGGAAACCAGCAGTCAGTCATTTTCTTAACCACATTGGTTATGAAAGATCATAATGAGTTCACATATAAATAGTTCATTGAGATGTTTGTCCACCCAGCCATAGGCCTTCTAAGAAATAGAAAAGAATCAAAGATTAGTGAAGAAATAAAAAATAGTTTTCAACTTTCAGAATAGGTACAAACATGATATTGGTACTTATATGAGAATTACATAGAGATAAGGATTTTTGGATGTGAGTTGCAACCATATAAGTTTCCAAAATTCGTCCCAATGATGATTTTTTGCCTTAGAATACATCAGGCATATGATTAACATGGATCAGGTCCATTTTGTTGCTGCCAAGAAAAATTCAGTTTAAGATAAAACACAGGTTGTCCCATTCATTTTCAATAGTAGGAAATTAGGAGTAGAGGCAGACCAAGTGTCGAAGAAAATGCAGTTTGATCTTAGTTTCACTTGGTCATATTATCCATTAGGGATAGTTTCCAAATTAAGGTTAGAAACCAAATCTACTCCTTATTTTCACACACTAAGGCCATAAATACAAGAGTTTAAGAACTAGCCAGAGTGGATAGAGAAGACATTACGTGAGGCAGAAGAACAAAATGTCTCTTCATCAACAGTGTAGACTCCTACCATGAAAGAGAAGATAGCAAAAAAGAGTAGAGAAGAAGGGTCCTCTTTAGACACATATATCTTCAGTAAAGGATTTAAAGTCATGTACAAAAATAAGGCTAAGCTTAGTTCTAGATTAAGCCTTAGCAAAGATTCAGAGAAGTAGATTCCTATTACCACTAATGAGCCTCTTTTATCTTCATTAGTAGGTGATCAGTCTACACAGTTTCCTACCACCTCCATGACCTCAAAAGAGAAGAAAAAAATTATGCACACAGGTACATATACTTCAAGCGAGCGAGCCAAAGAAAAGCACCATGGATATCTTCAATGAAATAAACTAAAAAATGAAGCCTTGAATATAAAAACATACAATAAATTTTAGAAATAAACATCAGGTGCGCAAAGCAGTCTATTATCAGCCTTTGACTCAGAGAAAGGGAAAATGCTAATGAAATTTCTTCAGGAACAAGTTCCTCAGCCCAAAGGAGACTCATATTATAAGAATACATCTCTTGATTTTGATGTTAAGGAAATACATCCCATTGACCAAATGGAGATGCATAAACAGACTGGAGAGATGATTTTATCCACTCTAACTAACATTGCTATGAATTTTTCCAAATTGCAACTCACACTATAAAATGTTTGGCTAAAGCTCAACATGGAAAAAGTTTCAGCTTTTTCCAAATATACTAGGATTAAAACCTTGGAATATTTGGTGATAAAGCCGGGTTATGATCCTGCAAAAAAAAATGTTGTTGATGATATGATTAAGAAAAAGAATACATATATTGCAACATTAAGAAAGTACTTAAAATTGCCAGCAACAGAATATCCTTTAGCGAAGGAGATTGAAGAGACAGAGACAAAAAAATAAAGACATGATGAAGCTCATCATAGAAAAAAATACAAAGTTGAAGCAAATGGAAACTGAGATGGAGAAATTTATTAAATAAAGAAAGAAGTTAGCTAAAAAAATTGATCCTTTAGAAGCACTTACTATCATAGCCATTCCTACAGCTATATCTTATACCACTAGTAAAGGAGATGCTGCAAACTAGTTGGCCAATACACTCCAAAATATGACCTTGCAGATTGAAGAAATTAAGAAACTATAGGATCAAGTAAAGCTTCTGGAAGATTAGAAAAATAAATCTGATACTTTTCATGAAGCAGAGCTTCAAAGAGCTCAGGATCAAGTAGAAATATGGAAGAAATCAACAACTGAAGCTTCCATTGGCTATACTCTTCGTAATGTCAAGGAATTTATTTGGAACAACATCATTGAATAAATAGGTGAAATATATCCATGTTTCCAGATCATATTTGAGCAAAAGGAATTAGTGGAAAATGCAAACCAAACAATTGCTAATATAACTACTCAACTAGGAGAAATTCCTAATACAACCAGCATCATTATAAAATTTATAAATTCTAAAGACAGATGTGAATTGTATGATCTAGGGGTAGATGATATGACTGAGACCATTCTCGTGGTGAAGAAATTTCTGATAAAAAAGAACTTAGTAGTTCAGTTGACAGAGAAGTGTCACACTCGTGAGATTGCAATCAACAAATTTTTCTCAAGGAGTGATGCATTGAAAAAAAAGGGTCTACCATCATTGTTTGTAATAAATGATAAATTAATTCCCTGGGAGGATTACATGAAGAAGCTTAAATAAATAGTAAGGGTTACATCCATGTCCTCTATTAAAGGTTCTATGATAGGAAGAGAATTTTATGAAGCTATAGAAAATATCATTTTTATTAAACATGAGATAAAACATATTTTTACTATAAAACCCACTTTTTCTAAGTATGTTGAGGTATATGAAATATACCGTAGGGTAATAATGATTTCCATTCCAGATCAAGGACGGTGGGAAAAGCTATGCAAATATTAGGAATAGAAGACAGGTCAGTTTTTCCAGTGCAACACCAGAATAGTGGCCACTTAGCAACAATTTTCCATCAAAACAAGGCCAGACATGCAGATTCATTTCTTTGGATCAAATTCATTTCCTTTTTGTTAATTTTTCTGAAATTATAGCTTGCCTTGTCACTCAAGCATTTATTGTAATTTTTATATTTTGTTTAAATAATTCATTCCATGGAAGTATTCGGGGTTGCACCCTTGAGCTTGTTATCAGACATATTTATAACAAGCTGGAGCATTTTTGATATAATAAAGGATTATGGATTTACTTCATATGGCTTGTATTCCTATGAATTGTTTTCATTGTGTTTTTCATTATGTATTCTTCATAAAATTTAATTCATTTTCATTTATCCAATTGAAAATTTAATTGAATCTCAGTTTCGTTTTCGATCCCTTGTGAAGTTGTAGTTTAATTAAGAGATTAGTTTACATGACTATATGTTATTGTAAATTCCTCTTGAAATTTAAATTACACAAAGGTTCTGTTATGACTTGATTGTATTTTTTTAATTATGAAAACATAATTTTCATAATTTATGCTTATAAACGGTGAAATACTCTATCTGAATATAAAATCGTTTATACTTCTCTATATTCTTCTTATCCATCCCACTTAAAATAAAATTAACCATATTAATTTAAAGAACAACTTTTTTTTTATTAAGGATCTTTCTAAGTTTAAATCACCTGTTTAGAAAATTGTTCACTCGTCATCCAACTATTCAAAAAAAACAAAATATTTTAGATGCTTTGGCATAATGTATCGACCTTAGGTTATCTCAAAGGAGAGTATCAGATTGGCACCGCTATCGGGGAGATGAAGAATTAAAAGCTAAATTTTCCCTAGGGAAATGATTCTCCCTTTCCTTTAAGGTGAATAAAGGATAAGGATATAGGTCAAAATATTTCACCTAGCGATTCCAATGGTTCAAGCTGGCTCCCTTTAAGCACACTAGATCACATTCTTTGTCTGAGATTGTTAACCCTTTACGATATCTAGAAAGACTTATTAGGGAAGCTTCTTTAAGAAGAAGATGTTAAACTCCTTCTTATTCCTCTTAATCTTTACACCCTCAAGATTTTTCATCTATAAATCCCTTTTCATTAGCATAATCTCATCCTTATTGGAATCAAGTACCTTCTATGGTTTTTGAACTTTAATCAAGAGGAGTAGATCTTCAATAAGACTTTTTAACAAAATCACTTGAGTCATATCAAGTTCCATAATTCCCTTTAAAATCACCTACATCTAAGAAAGAATTGGGTTTACACTTACCTAAATTCAAGCCTACAAATTTCATTACTCCAATTTCTTATTCTATTCCATCAACCTCCACTAAACGTGAAGAGACATTTTCTGTCTATTCTAATCCTTTGTTTGAGTATAAGGAATAATATTTAACATGAGCATTTCAAAGGTTGGTTGTTAAAATCCCTTTGAAACCCTCACACACTTCTCATCCTTCGTTCTCTCCTCCACCTTCTAATACTCATTCGCCTACCCATTCATCATCATCTTCATCATCATATTTATCATCCACTCAGACACCCCATACTGCTCCTAATGTTATGGATTTTCGACCCATTGTGCAAGAAATTTATGTTGCTCTTATTCTTCCTAACAACTTGGGAAATTTTCCTGATGGACATCTAAAACATCTACCAAGATTTAATGGAGAAGTAGGTCCCTCAGTAGAGGATCATATGTCAGCCTTACTAGATTTTGCTAACAATATGAACATCGAGCATGGAGATGTCTACATGAGATTATTTTTACAATATTTAGAAGGAAATGTTAGGTTCTCGTTTAGGCAACTCAGAGCTAGCTCTATTGAAACATGGAATGAGCTTATAACTATCTTTAAAATCCAATGGGGGGTAAAGAAAGATGTTGTTTATTTTCTCATTGAATTTGAGGAACTTAAGAGAAATCCTGGTGAACCAGTTGTTGAATTTATTAAAATATTTAACAAACTCTACCATAAAATGCCTGTTAATTGTAAACCACTAGTAGCAGCTACAAAGGTCATATTTTCCAATTAATTTGATCATAACTTTGTAGTTATGCTACGGGAAAGAGTTTCTAACACACTACAAGCCATGTAGACAAATGCCATTGAGGTAGAAGCTAATAGGTCAACTTCTGGTAAAGTTAAAGCTAAAGAAGAGAAATAACAAAGAAAATTAAAACCTAAGCTTGATGAATCGTCCTCTTCCAAATCCAAACTTGAAGATCAAAAAATTGACGAAATCACATCTTTACTTAGAAAAATTTCCAATAGGATCTCTAAAATTGAATCACAACATAGAAATTCTCAGCAAATTGTTGTTAGACCTCAAAATCAAAATCAAAATCAATCATAGAGATCCCCACAACTTTAGATTCTTCAGAGACCAGATCAAAACATTCAACCTCCTTTGTTGATTGATGATCAACATCCATAGGATATAGGCCCTGTAATCACTGAAGATATCAATAATCTTGATTCTTCAGTAGGGAAAATGGCCATAGTCCCTTCATCTTCATCACAGTCTTAGGAACAAGAGCAGGAAGATACTCAACTTTCGAAATATCAAGAATTTTATGAATTCATCATTGCAGAGTTAAATAAAAGGTATGATCTAAGACCAAGATCAGGCCTAGGTAGACCTCCAAAATCTACCACAACCATTGAACCTGCACTAAAATCCATTCAAACACAAACTCCAACACCTTAGACTATAGATTCATCCACTAAAACCTTTTCATTTAAAAAAATCATTTTAAAAACTTTTAATATTGAAAGGAATTGGAAAGGGTGAAGATTCCTATACCTCTAGGTGAAATTTCCAGAAACCCTGGTTATAAAAATCAAGTGTCTAAATGGATACAGTCCTCTAGTGTAGATGCTGAGGGAGATGTTATCATTTTGCAAGATGAAAATCCCACATTATTTTTTGGCCCTAGTTCTAATATGATTTATGAAATCGTTCCACCATTTTATGTGACCTTTAATACTCATGATTTTTTATTGTTGAAAATGGAAACAAGAAACAGTGAAGGAGGTCTCCTGAAACATCTTTCCTGATCCTAGTTGGAAAGTGATCACCTAAACTAGGTGGGGACCACACATGTGATTTTTTTCGAAAAGTCTATTTTTAGACTATGTCTATTTTTTAGACATATGGAGCATGGTCTAGGAGTTGCGGGATGCTATTCTTGGATGATTGGTAAAGTTGGTAAAAATAGATGGAAAACTATTTTTAGACATACAGGTCGAAGTCTATTTTTAGACTGCCTGTCTAAAAATAGGTCAGTCAAATATTATTAACCCTTAATAATATTTAGACTATAAGCATTATCTTTTCCTCTTGGAGCACTTCAGTTTGAGCTACAGATGTGGCACATGCAGCCGGAAGAAGAAAATTCGAATTTCCTATGGGTTAGTTGAGCTATTGCATGGTTGACTTGATTAGAACTCATTCAGCGGAGAGTTTGGTGGAGTTGATGAGACAATTGGTGGAGTTGTGTTCAGTTTTAACTTAGTTGAACTAGATGTATTTAGTCTAGCGACAAATACACTAGTGATGAGTGGTGTGAATTAATTATTAATTAATTCACTAATTATTAACTCATAAATCAACTAAATAACACATCAGTTAACTGCAATGCATGGACAGTTCAGTGGAGACCAGTGTTAGAGGTGGGTGAAAGGGTGGAGTCTACTATCAGTTGTGACTATAGTGTGCATGAGATTTGCACAATCATTGGAGGATATTTCCAATGAGGATTTCACAGTTAAAGCCAAGGGAATTCGAATTCATTCCATCTATTCTCTCATCTTGGATTGCGCAGTAGAGGCAGGCAAAGAGTGGAGGATTTTTGAACCCGTGACTTGTTCAAAACTGAGCTAGTTTGTGTGTAACTTTTGGAGACAGTACTGAGTACTTGTGAGGAGTATTGTACTTGAGATTGTTACATGATTATTCTTCATTATAATATACGGATAGTAGGGGGTTTTCAGCTGTAAGCTTTCCCTGGTATACATACTATGTTATATGTGTTGAATTTCTATGTGCGCATGTGAATGTTTTCAATACCGCTTGTTGTTTTTATTTCCGCATGTGATGATTAATGCGTAGAAGAGATTATGTATTATGTATGAAGCTGAAATAGTATGTGACCAGGATAATCTCGGTGAATAATTCAGCAAATTATTCAAATTTCTGCATGGTATCAGAGCGATATTGATCATCAGATCTATTATTCAGAAAGTGATTGCATTTTATTTCTTCAGGCAAAGTCTGCAATCGGGCCAGGTAGCCTCCAGATTCATCCTTCTTTGAAGGTGAAAGGTCTAGTAAATGCCCATGCAGTCGATCTCTGATTTGGAAATAATTTTTTCTCACGAATTTTAGATCGGAAGCAGTGGAGTTTGGAGCTATTGGAATTCAAATTGCAGAATTGTTTTTTCCTGGTGTCAAAAGCAAAGATGTCTTTCATTGAATTGCGATTGGAGTATGCCTTGGAAGGCAGCTCGAATTATATTGCATGGAAAGACAGGATGGAGGCAGTGTTAGATGACAATGGGTTGTTGGAAGTCATAGAGAAAGAAATTCCAAAGCCTACTTCTATGAATGCTGCTGTGATTGAAGCTTGGCAAAAGAAGACAACAAGGTGTCGAAGGATTCTGTTGGAGGGCGTGAAGGATCACATAGTATCCAGCCTGCATGGTAAAGCTTCTCCATACTTGATGTGGAAAGCATTGACAGATTTATTCCAAAGCAAGAGCGACCAGAGGAAGTTGGCGCTCAAGGATAAACTCGGGAAAATAAAGATGGAGAAGAATGACACTATTCCGGTATACTTGACAAAGTTTGTCCACTGCAGGGATGAGCTTGGGAGTGTAGGAGTTAGTGTGGATGATGAGGAGCTGGTGAGCTTGGCTCTCCTCGGGCTTCCGAAAAGTTGGCATGCATATCAGGACAGTGTCAATGGTCGGGAAAATTTGCCAGGATGGGAAAGACTGTGGTCTGATCTTGTGCAAGAGGAGATCCGGCGGAGTACCAGAGATGGATCTTCATCAAAGATATCTGATGAAGAAGACTGCGCTTTGGCTGCCAAAGCAAGGAAGGGGAAGGGAAAGGAGAAGGCTTCTCAATCCGGTGCGGATGGTAAAAAGCGTGACATGTCCAAAGTGAAGTGTTTTCACTGTCACGATCATGGACATTACGCCACGAATTGTCCACAAAAGAAGAAGAACAAGCAGGCTGCTGGAGCTGCAGTTGGTGAGGCTCTTGCCTCGCAATTTGAGCTGGACTTCTCATTGATCGCATGCATGTTGTCTAGTGCATTGGGATCGGGGTGGTATATTGATAGTGGCGCTTCCTTTCACATGACGGGAGATGCAAATCTTTTCAGTGACTTGGTGGAGAAAGGTCTCGAGATGCATGTTGGTTGGGCGACGGTGGACGATACAATGCGACCGGCATTGGTACCATAACCTTTCAGAGGGAGTCAAGTAAACTCATTCTTTTACAAGATGTATTGCATGTACCAGGTCTAACAAAGAATTTAATCTCAGTCGCAATGTTAGAGGATAAAGGGTATGAAGTTGTCTTCAGTGAAGGAAAATTTTTCCTTCGGCACAAGGCAACCGGACAAGTCAAGAAGGTTGGGATTCGAGCAAAGAATCTCTATAGACTTGAAGTAGATGGGATGTCTACAGAGCTTCCTACTATTGGGAAGTGCAAGAAAGACATGCAACTGATGCTTGAGAGGGAGCAAGTTTTGCATGCAGGTAACAGTGAACCTCGGGATGTGGAGCAGCCACAAGAAGAGGATCATGGAGTGGAAGAAACCACTCATGCAGAGAAATTTCGTGCTAGATGGGTAGAGGGAGTGCATGCAGCTATACCACCAGGTGAGAGGTGGGGCGACATGCATGATTGATCCCAAGAGGAGATTTCTGGGCAGGATTCATGAGATGGTGTGGATCTCATGAATTGAACCTGGCTATGAGGTGCCCACAGCGCAGTAGTAGCATGATCAGTTGGATTGATGCAGGCAGATGAAAGTGATAGTGTCGGATACTGGAGCACAGATCAGATTTTAAAGCAAGTTCAGAGTGCATGGGTGCAAGAGATCAACAGCACAGTGGTTCCTGATGACATGTGAAATTGGCCAAGCAGAAGTTGAAGACTTTGATGATAGATGCATCAGATTGATTGAGTTGTTTGGAGCCTATTCAGTTTCAGAGGAGTTGCAGAGCAGATGCATGGAGTTGCATGGCGCTTGCAAAGGGTGCATGGCACATGCATGGAGTTGCATGGTGCATGCATGAGTTTGCATGGCACATGCAAAGGGTGCATGGCGAATGCATGGAGTTGCATGTTGCATGCATGGAGTTGCATGGCGCTTGTGAAGGTTTCAGGGTCAATGCATGGAGTTTCATGTCACATGCAAAGACAATCCTTTCTTGTTGAGAGAGAGTGTTGAAAATGGAAACAAGAAACAGTGAAGGAGGCCTCCTAAAACATTTTTCCTGATCCTAGTTGGAAAGTGATCACCTAAACTAGGTGGGGACCACACATGTGATTTTTGTCGAAGAGTCTATTTTTAGACATATGGAGCATGGTCTAGGAGTTGCGGGATTCTATTCTTGGATGATTGGTCAAGTTGGTAAAAATAGATGGACAGCTATTTTTAGACATACAGGTAGAAGTCTATTTTTAGACTGCCTGTCTAAAAATAGGTCAGTCAAATATTATTAACCCTTAATAATATTTAGACTATAAACATTATCTTTTCCTCTTGGAGCACTTCAGTTCGAGCTACAGATGTGGCACATGCATCTGGTAGAAGGAAATTCGAATTTCCTATGGGTTAGTTGAGCTATTGCATGGTTGACTTCAGTTAGAACTCATGTGGCAGAGTTTGGTGGAGTTGATGAGACAGTTGGTGGAGTTGTGTTCATTTTAACTTAGTTGAACTAGTTGTATTTAGTCTAACTGAAAAATACACTAGTTATGAGTGATGTGAATTAATTATTGATTAATTCACTAATTATTAACTCATAAATCAACTAAAGAACACATTAGTTCACTACAATGCATGGACAGTTCAGTGGAGACCAGTGTTAGAGGTGGGTGAAAGGGTGGAGTCTACTATCAGTTGTGACTATAGTGTGCATGAGATTTGCACAATCATTGGAGGAGATTGCCAATGATGATTGCGTAGTTAAATCCAAGGGAATTAGAATTAATTCCATCTATTCTCTCATCTTGGATTGCGCAGTAGAGGCAGGCAAAGAGCGGAGGAGTTTTGAACCCGTGACTTGTTCAAAACTGAGCTAGTTTGTGTGTAACTTTTGGAGACAGTACTGAGTACTTGTGAGGAGTATTGTACTGAGATTGTTACATGATTCTTCTTCATTATAATATACATATAGTAGGGGGTTTTCAGCTGTAAGCTTTCCCTAGTATACATACTGTGTTATATGTGTTGAATTTCTATGTGCGCATGTGAATGTTTTCAATACCGCTTTTTGTTTTTATTTCCGCATGTGATGATTAATGCGTAGAAGAGATTATATGTTATGTCTGAAGCTCAAATAGTATGTGACCAAGATAATCTTGGTGAATAATTCAGCAAATTATTCAAATTTCTACATTTATTGTATAAATGTATGCTTGATTCTGGTGTTCACACAACCTCATTCCAAAGGTAATTATGGACTAGCTTTAGTTACAAGTCACTCATTCCTATCATGATCTTTACACCTTTGATTCAAAAAAAGTACCATGTATAGGATTGATCAAATATCTAGTTGTGACCTTAGCCCAAATACCTGTCAAGAGTATAGTTTTAGACATTGTTGTCACCGATATTCCACCCAAATTTGGCATGCTTATATCTAGATCATGTTGTGCTAAACTTGGGGGATCACTTCATATGGACATGTATTTTTCTACTATTCCAATCTATGGAGGTGAGAATTTGAGGTTATATAGGGAAGTCAGATTCCTTCACACTATTTGTAGGGCTGATCAAGCAAAAAACCACCCTATCTATGCAGTAGATCAGGATTTCAGTTGTCTTCCCAAAATTCATCAAACACTCAACTTGTCACTGAAGATATAGTTTTTAAACCAAATATTGTAGAATTAGACATCTAGAAACTTTATTTTAATGATTCTTGCTCAAAGAAAGGAGCAGGAGCAGGAATTTTTTAAATTTCACCATATAAATAAAAAATTACTCAATCATGTAAACTTGAATTTGAGGTTACCAATAACGTGGCTGAGTATGAGGCTTTTCTTCTTGGTCTTGAGCTGGCTAAAAGCTTCAAGGTTAAAAAATTGAGTGTTTTCTTTGATTCTGAGCTTATAGTGAAGTAGGTTAGAAACCTGTGTCAAACTAAACACCCAAGGCTTAGGTCCTATGGAAACAAAGTTTGGGATACAATTGAAAACTTTTCTCTTGGATTTAACATAACTGCTATTCCTAGAGATGAAAATATGCATGTTGATTTGCTTGCTATCTCAACAAGCTCTTTTAGAATCCCTCAGCTAGTATTGTTAGAGTACCAAATTCAAGTTAAATATAGACCATCAATTCTTCATAACCTTAAACATTGATAGATTTTTGAAGACGACGAACAATTAAAATATTTCCTTCAAGTCAGCGATGAATTGTGAAAGATGAAAATTGAAGAAGGTCAAAGAGATATTCAAGAATCAAATCACCAAAATTCAGAAAATTCATTTAATCCTAAAATTCTTGATTATGATATCATTCAATTATCTAATAATTTTATTCCTAAAGGATTAATTCCATTGGAAAAACTATTCAATGATAATGATGTCTCTAAAAACCCTTTGTCTAATTCACCTGAAGAAGAAATTGAAGAATGCAATATTGGGACTTTAAATGATGTAGTTAATGTTAAGTTATCATCAACCTTGCCTTTGGATGTCAAACTCAAATACTTGAATCTTCTTAAAAATTAAAAATATGTGTTTTCCTGGTATTATAACGAATTAAAAACTTATGATACACCTTTAATAGAGCATAAGATTCCTTTAAAACCAGAGGAAAAAAGCTTTCAACAAAAATTAAGAATAATTAATCCCATAATACTTCCAACCATTGAAAAAGAACTTAAAAAGATGCTTGATGATCATATCATTTTACCTTTAAGCTATTCTAATTGGGTAGCTAACCTAATTCCATTCAGGAAGAAAATTGGTGAGATTAGGCTATGTGTAGACTTCTGAACCCTGAAAAAATCATCCTTAAAAGATAATTATCCATCACCAAAAATGGATCATTTAATTTAGAAAGTTTCAGGATCAAGTAGGATTTCTATGCTAGACAGATTTTCAGGTTACACTCAAATCATGGTAAGTCAAGTTGATCAAGACAAAACTTCTTTAATCACTCCTTGGGGTACATTTATGTATGCTAGGATGCCATTTGGGTTAACTAATGCTGGAGCTACTTTTCAGAGAGCTATGGATCTATCATTTTTAGGTAAAACCTATGAATTTAGTGTTATTTATTTGGATGATTTAACTATTTTGTCTTATTTTGATGAAAATCATCTAAAACACTTGAGAAAGATTTTTTACAGGTGTAGGAAATTTGGCATATCGATCAGTCCGAATAAATATTTATTTTCTATACAAGAATGGAAATTACTAGGGCATATAATCTCCAAGAATGGAGTCATAATTGATCCAAAGAGAGTATCAGCCATTTAGACTCTTTCTCTACCAAGGAATAAGAAAGATATTCAAACCTTCCTTGGAAAGATTAATTTTCTCAGAAGGTTCATTCCTAATTATGTAGAGATAGTAAATGACATAACTAATATGCTAAAGAAAAACAATGAAGTCAAATGGATAGTTCCAGCTAGGTATGCTTTCAATCAAATCAAAAAGGAAATATATGAGGCCCCTACATTAGCCAGTCCTGATTATTCTCCACCTTTTAGCATATTTTCTTTTGTATCCAAGACAACCTTAGTTGATGCACTTTTACAAAATAACACCAATGGTGATGACCAACCTATAACCTTCTTTTCCAAAGTTATGAGGGATGCTGAAATTAGGTACGATATTATGGAAAAGCAAGATTATGCCTTAATTCAAGCTCTCAAAGCCTTTAGAACCTATGTCATGCATTCACACATTACTACCTACGTTCCTAATAATGTTGTTAAAACTGTTTTAATCCAACCTTATTATAGGTCAATTTGGGCATCATCCCCCATGACCTAGTCAAACTGGACATCATCCCCAGGACCAATGAAATAGGGTATATCATCCCCTATCATTTTAGTTGCTACATGCCCTAAGACAAGAACACATCATTCATGAATTCTATTGCAATATTTCCAAGGTTTGAAGTATATGTTATATCACTTATGAGCTCACCAACGCTGCCTCTCAAAGGACTAACTATGTTGCATATGTAGCTCCCTCCATTCAAGGGTGCAGTGCAATGTACTTCCCGACATTCAAGAGTGCGTTGGTCAAATGGGAGAAAAATTCTCATTGTTCTGGCATCTCCACATGGTCAGTGCCTTCTAAAAGAGTCCATATGTGTCAAACTTCAAATCCAAGTGTTTATCTAACACCTTTGAGCTTCGGAACATGTATTTCCTATTATTAGAAATTCATTGATTGAGAAACTACCATAAATTGCCCTATAAATTGAGCACAGATCCTAGTGCTAGGGAAAAAATAAATTTGGTAAAGAAGTGTTGTTGGATTCTCAATTGAGAGAGTGAAATAAGTGACATGCTACTAGTGAGATGTTGATTGTGATGAGGCTGGGATGAAGCTGGAGATGATGACATCAAATCAATCATTGGTTGTAACCTCCCCCTTCTACTCTTTAATAAATAATGCTATTAATTTTCCCATATATGTATATGTTTATGTTTTTATTTCTCATGCAATGGACTCTTGAATGATATATATGTTTCATGTTTAATCGATTTAACTCATTAAGATAAATAGGCATCCATATATTGCAATCTCTTTGTTGTTCTCTGTTTATACTTGCAGGAATCAATCTGGCGTTCTAAGTTGGATTGGAAGCTACAAAAAAAGTGACAAATGGAGAATAGGAAGCACTTGGATCACAAGTAGGTTCTTCTATATTTATATGTGTCTGTTTACTCTTAGAGAAAGTGATAACAAAGTCTTTAATCTGTTGTTCTAAATGCATAACACCACATTTAAGGAATTTGATTTATCTGTAGATCATAATTCTGCATAACAAATTGGCGACTCTACTAGGGATTTTCCTTTCCTTCCTGGTGTTTTTTCCTCTGCTTATCCACCCAGTAGCATCTATTTTCAGTTATTAGACTTGTGAATAAAATATTTTCATTAGAAGTGTGTTATGTAGCTTGAATTTTCAATCTCTGCTGCGCCCAACGCACTATTGGTCAAGGCACAGTGCACTGTCTCCCATTCAGGGCTGCATTGCAATGCACTCTCTCCCTTTAGAGGCTTTGTTTCCCCCTTATCCAACCAAATTCCACTTGAATTTTTCATTTCCATCATTCTCAGCCATTTGTTTGATGTGTTTTCAATTGTCCGATATCTCCTAGAGACCAGTGAATTTGCTTGATTCTTTCTCCTTTGAAAAGTAAGTTTGTTCAATGCCTCTTTAAGTGTTTTTCTTTATCATTGACAAATAAAATTAAAAGTATTTATTTCTGCATTAGATCCAATTTTTTTCATAATGGAAATTGTCGTTAAATTCTTCACTTCTTGTAGGAAAAATTTTAGTTCCATTCTTCATTTTTCCTAAAATAGAAATTTTCATTAAATTCATCATTTCTAAAAGAAGAAAGAATTTGTTTTTGTTGATTTGATGCATATAGTTTCGTTTTTTCATTCACATTAAAGGTAACTAAAAATAAAAAACTTGGATTTGTATATAGAGAATTGTGTGTTTTGCATAGGAACAAGTTAGGAAAGTTGCATATTAGTTTGTGCTCTTTGTTGTTTGCTCTCAAATTGATTGCTCTTTCCCTTTGTAGCTAGGATTTTCATTGAAAAAGCTAAAATTGAAAAGTTTTCTTATCATTTTAGTTTTCATTTTAGGAATTTCCATCACGTCATCACGGTGAACCTTGAAAATAAAATTGATAAACAATTTCAACTTAAAATTTACATCAATTTTCCTAAAAAATCATTGGATCCATAATGATAACATTTAGAAGGTCTAGGATAGAGATGTGTTCCAGCGTTGTTAAAGATAGTAGTTGTCGTTAATTATCTGTGATACATTCCAAGTGTAATACCTCACTTTGTGTACGTAAGTATATCAAAGCTCGTCCACGTACCTTCGGGTATCTCGGGCGGTGTTCTAGTATGAAAAGTATAAAGGGGTGTTCTCACTATGTGGTTTCGCATTAAACAATGCTAATACAGACTTGGGCCTCCGCATACCTTTGGGTATATTTGGGAGGAAAAATTTAGGTTGCTATCCATCCATAGTGAACCGAGTCGGCCACATTGTAAATTGTGATACACCGAACACAACATTCGGGGAGATTTCCTATTTGTACTACTTAGTTCGCCAGGAGGTATTCTGCAGTTCACAGTTTCTTGGTACACCTTTTCCCTAGAATTACCCTTTTATTTTTTTATTTGTTTTGGTCATAAAATAAATCAGTCATTGTGGAAGAAGAAAATACCTTTCCTTGTCGTTCACGTAGAATAGCACTGAAACCACCTTTACCTTCGGAATCCACTTATGCTCGGAGAAGGTGACATCACTCTACCAAAATTAGTACTATCAGTACCTCTAGTGCGACATCATCCTCACATATACCAGAGTCGAGACAATTTGTTTCTACAACTCCCGGTTCATCTACTATTGTCGAGACAGAGCCCTCACAGATACCCATGTCCACGATCTAGCCAATCAGTGAGACCATACCTTCCGAACCGGATGTTGTTCAACTAGAAGTTGATCCAGATCCTATCTCTTTTTTGCTAGAAAATCTGCATCCCAAAGTCGAATGGCCAGAATTTTTTTATGTATTGGGTGCCCCAAAATCTATTGTAGCCATTGAATCTCCCATATCGTGCAGTCAACCTCCTCAAATATATTTTTTGGACCATAAAAAGGTATCTTTTAAACACCTAATTAGCCTACATTAATCATCAATCCGGGAGCGTCTTTTTATCTCAAGAGTGTACTCTGTTTGAGGCTGCAATTATCTAAGAGAAATGCTTGTGAGGATGTAGCACATAAATACAAAAGTAATAAATGCTTGGAAAGGAAACCTAATTACGATGACAGGAATGTAAAAGCTAAACTACAGCAATCTTGTTGAACATCGATCAAGGATGTAGTAGCAGTAACTCTTTCCCTTAGAAATCGATGTAAGATGACCAAATCTGGGGACTTGGAGTGAATATCTCTATCCTCTACAGTTTGGAGATCTTAAATCAAGTGAAACAACCAAAAGGAAATGAAATCCAAAAAAGGAACAGCAGCATAAAATGAACAACAATTGCAAATGTAATTCAAATAAGTAAGTCGTCACACTCAAGCCTACCGACAGTTAATCGTAATCCAATCATAAACCATAGATAAATGGAACAGTGAATTACTGTAATTACGGAACAACAAAGCCAAAAGATAATAAAAATATAATTGATCGTTAAATGTAATTGCGGTAAAGAATGAAACAACAATGGTTCAACACTTGCTTTAACAATCAATTAAATAACTCTGTAAATGAACACACTTCACGCATCAACAAATAAAGATTAATAATACAACAGCATAGTAATCCACCAGAGCCGGGCCCTTAGCGCCAGTGAAATACCGCTGGGCTTAACTCAGAATTCTAAAGAGCAGATGAAAGCTGTGTTTTTATATTAATCCAAAAGACATTACAGACCGTGTTATCTTACAACAGAGAGTCGATAGACACTTGATTGCAAAGGAAATATGAAAGTCTTTTAATGAAAATGTCTTTTACACAATAACCATTCCGTCCTCACTAAAGATCATTGCCTTTATATTTGATCCTTAGACGGACAAATCAAGAAATATGATAAATTTGCACAGCAATCCCTCAGGATCTTCCGATCTTGAGGGATTCGCTCCTTCCTTGTTTTATCATTGTTCTGTTGACTATGTTTAAGGCCGAGCTGTCCCCTGCCCCTTTCGGGCGATTTGTTCAGATCTTCTTGGCTTCAGCTGGATATGGTTCTTCACGAATGGAGTAGGAGTCAGATTGTCTTCAGCCACGCCTTTGATACAGCTACTCACCTCTTCGTATTCCTGTTTTGCCAATAAAAACAACCTTTAGTCATCTTTTAGGCTAAACATAAATATTTCCAATTTAATTGCAATTCTTATGGTAAATTACCTTTCCAAGGAAAACAGAAGTATATCTATGGTAAAATAATGAACAAATACATAAGAATTTCGTACCTCTTTCACTGCCCAACATACCCCCCAACTTAACCTTTTTCATGCCCTCATGAAAACTATAGTTCACATAGAGAGCAGTCAAAGAGTAAGCTGGAGAAGGTTTATCATTGAAAGGCCTAAAACCATGGTGTGCAGCTAACTCTTCAATAATATGTTTTGTCTGCCCCTCGGGAAGCTCATAAATAGCTTTGTAATCCAAGGCAGGATACCAAATAATGGGGCTACGGAACCTACATCCTAACCAGAATGGTCATTCTTTTAAAACAAGATGGCTATAGGCAATGAAATGGTCTGCAGCTAGCCCAAAATTCCTATAATTAAATGGCTCCCTATTTTGTATGTTTTGATTCGAGGTTCTCCACCGGACCTTGGCTACGACATAAGCTTGGTCCCTAATAGATGAAAAGTAGTCTGTTCCTTTCAGAATGATTGACTTATGAACAGGCCCCAGAGTTTGGGTAACGCCTTTCCTTATCATTAGAATTTTCTGTCTAGCCCATAATTGACGTGCGTCCTGAGGTTCACTTCTGACCCATAGATCCAATTCGTTTTCCTACCTTTGAAAGGCATTGTAGGCTTTAAGCCATTTTAATTGATTTACGACAAAAGAAATGAATGCCTGAAACTATACATCTCCAATGAAAGGGGTAGGGTTTGATTCACAGTCATTTTCAAGTATTAGATTATGCAGATAAAAATCACATAACAGGCACTGTACTTTGTCCCCATAAAGCTTGCAGCATGATATCAGGTCGTTTATAGTTCTTAGCTCTATTGATTTGCCAGCCCTAACTGCCTTGATTTTTAATTGCAAATATCTTTCTAACAGAAATAAAGCATATTTTTTGGCACGGCACCTACAGGCTAAGACATCCGTATATAAGGAGCAGAGAGTGTCGATCTGATTTCGTGCTAATTTTAATTGGTTGCTTACCTTATCAGCTTTTATCTCTTCCTCTCGACGTTTTTCATGAGCTTGAGCTTCTGCCTCATGAATAATTTTCATCTGTTGCTGCATTTCTTGATATTTCTTTCTTGGGATAGCATCTTCTTCCAATTTCTATCTTTCTATTCGGGCCTGTGTCAATTCTTCTTGCATTCTAACTAATGCTGGATCACTGAAGGTGTGCTGACTGCTAGATTGGGTATTTTAGTTTAGAGCAGGTTCCTCTGGAACAACTGGTGTTGGAACAGCCATTTGCTGCTCCACATCCTCATAGTTAGGTTCAGGAATGGTTTCTTCTTCTACTTGAGGGTTCCTATTAGTGGTTACCCTTCTCCTTTTTTATCTTCTCTTAACAGCAATGTTTCTTCTTTTAGGGGCTCGCTTAGGTGTCTGTTTCATTCTTAGAACCCTAATCATTTGCCTGAGCTTTTCTATCAGTTTATGAAGTTTTATCCTTTCCCTGCAAAGCTTCTCAACCTCAGTTGTTTTCTTCTTCTTTCTCAAAGGAACAACGACTTGTTCATCTGAACCCGTCTGCTCGACAGGGTTTTGAGCCGTGCCTTCAGCGAAATATTCTCCTGGCTCTTCTTTTTGGGGTTCTTCTTCCATGCTCTCATGCTCTTGGATAGATTCCTCAGGAATCATCTTCTCAACTAACTCTGCAATGTCCTGGGGGGTTCCCAATTGAGGTATTGATTCAATATTTTCCTCCTCCTATTCGTACCTCTCGGAAGAAGTAACCCTAGCTTCGCTAGGGTTTGCTATTTCATTAAGCTTTTCTTCAGTTATTTCTCTATCGACAGCAAAATTTTCTGGTAATTGATTGATATCGATATTAAGCTTCAAAGGGCTATGAGGGCGTGCATACTCAGTCATATTGGCTAAAATCTGGACCAATTGATCTTCCTATGAAGGGCTTACATTGACATTTTCAGTGGATTCTGTTTCATGCCCACTGCTGCTACGATTATCCTCTTCCCCGTAACAGGTGTGATAACTTCCTTCCTCCTCATCTGAATACCGAATTTCTCCCTCAGCTTCTTCTTCCTCTGAATTTCCCTCGATCTCTTCCTCATCCGAATAATGAATTTCTCCTTCGGCTTCTTCTTCATCCGAGTAACGGATTTCTCCTTCCAACATATTGGGTTGTTTTTCGCTATTGGTATGGTGACTTACTTCTTCGTCTGAGTAACAAATTTCGCCTTCTAATTCCTATTCTTCCTCAGTACGAGGGCTTGCTCCCTCCAACTGTGGAGGTTGTTCCTCTTTATCTGAGCTGTTCAATTCCAGGGGATGGCTGCTACCGCCCGGGAGTTCCTCCATTATCTTCTTGCTTCGCTTCGATCGGAAGGATTGTCTGTGAGTGGAGGGCTCAGCTATTAAGCCAACCATTCTTTTCCGTCTCAGAGCAGGCAGAGCTAACCCCCTTCAATAAATTCTTCCCAGCTGGTCTGCTGCTGGGCGAGGCTATAGCTTACTATCAGTTGAATTAAACAATGGTGACTGACCACCATATCTGCATGTTGGGCTTTTCTAATTCCGCGAGCAATATCATGCAACAAATAATTTAAGAATGCAGGTAGATTAATAGTGCATTTCTGTTTTAACACAGCTAGTAGCTTAAGGTGGCGAGGTCTTACCATGTCTTTTCTACCGTCGCATGTTATGTAAGCCTACACAATCTTGGCCAATTCGGTCCATGGTTCGCCTAGTGACACCGGGTGGAATCCTCTACCTTTGACAGTTAGTGTCTGTCTGTCATCTTGAAAGATTTTTATGGCTTCACGAATCCTAATCTTCTTTTGGGTCCAGATAGTTCCTTGCGCGGGGATGCCAGACACTTCTGCAATTATCTCATTGGACACAAATATCTGTCTTCCTCCGACTATAGAGGATCCTTCCTACAGGTTTAATAAGAATTCGGTAGCTACTGCTTCATGGGGTTGCTGCATTCTCATAAAGTAGGTAGTCCATCCTAGTCTCTCTAAAATTGCTCGTGCAACATCAGAGATGATAAACACTTGCAGTTCACTACGAATTGGGCATCCTCCCATCTCTGCGCTCTGTTAATTTCTTCACAACACATAGTAATTTCAATGGAACAACACAACACAGTTCGTTGAAACTTTATTTGTGTCCATATACGGTAAGGGAATCATATGCGGAGATTTAGTTCATGTACAGGTGAAGAGAATCTCGGAGTTTGATCTGCATGCATACATCCGCACCCCCCAAATGAAATAAAGGTCATCCTCGATCGTCGATTGAGGGTGGCATGTGTGGCACGGCAATAGGACAGCAGTGAAAGAAAAAAAAAACAGGCATAATTATGATACAGTCAGCCAAATTAAGCGATTGCTAAAATCGATGCATGAGATAAATCGGTAATGAATAAGAAATCGCATTGTAATGATTCAAATATGAGGGGAAGGGACAGCATAGGATTAACATAAATATCATTGCGTTATCTACCATATAAACTAATATCATCGATTCATAATAATTTTCATGTATAATAAGTTCAAAAAGCAAGGAATTTATGCATTTTGTTTGATATTAAATAAAAATATAGGAAAAAGGGTTAAATAACTATTGATGTGCATATATGTGACTTCAATACCATCAACATAGCTCTGTTGCCCACAGGTGTCCATAACCTTGAAAGAGTTGTTTTGTAACCCACGGAACCATTGTCCTTTATTCGTACTGAGGAAGTGCTTCTTTTTGTTTCTTTATATTATTTTTGAGTAGCAAGACGAAGGCCATTGTACTGGCTTGGTGACCAGATAAATAACAATGCCATTCATCGGGAAGAAGTGAAAGGTGGGCAGGCCGGCTCGTGATGAGACCTCCTGTTCCAAGGACTTCTTGATTTTCAATTGTCTTTTGGACCATTTCCCTGGTTTGGTGGCCATAATGGGAATGCCACTTCATTGTCTTCTCTATGATCATGGTAGGCTGGCTCTTAATGAGACCCCCTATCCTCCATCTGAAAAAACATTAAAATATGTAAATATTTTCTTTTTCAAAAAACATTTTTCCTCGGTTATTCATAAGGGATGGCTCAACACTCCTTAAGAGTAGGAATGGCGGAAGAAGTCTGAACATCTCAATAGAAAAAAATATACCCTTATTTCCATTTCAAAGATAAATATCAAAGAAATCTATAGCATATGGGAGAGAACCAATGATGATAAAAATAATTGATCCGATTAATTTGATGGTAATAGAAATTTTATGTTATTGATCATGCCCCTTTTTCCTCTTTTTTCATTACTAAGAAATTCCCTTAAAAAATAACGATTTGTTTTGATGTGTTGGTCTTAGTAAGATTAAACTTGTATGATTGTATATAAATGATATATTTTCCCTTATAAAAGTGAAAAGAAATCAAAATGATAGCTCAAAACAAACAAAAACAAAATCACTCAAAAGTGATGTTCCTTTGAAAAGGAACAACAAAAAAAATCTGCGAAACTGTTGTTCCTTTTAAAAGGAACAGCAAGAAAATACTCTGCGGAAATGCTGTTCCTTTGGAAAGGAACAACAAAAGCACTGCGAAACAGCAGAAAAATATTCGGCGAAAGTGTTGTTCCTCTGGAAAGGGATAGCAAAATAATTCTGCGAAACTGCTGTTCCTTTGAAAAGGAGCAACAGAAGTGCTGTTCCTTTAAAATGGAACAGCAGCGCGAAAAAAAAATAGAATTTTTTCATTTTTTTCATTTTTTTGAAGGAAACCAAATTCAAGAAATATTAACAGAAAAAACGAATTTTGTAAAACAACAATCAAAAATAGAAAAACATGCTTTATGTACAAAATTAAAAAGGAATGATTTATCAAACTGGTGTCGGGGAGGAATTCTCCCCTTCATCAAGAATTTCCATGGTCGAATCTTCCTGTAACTACTGGTAAAAGGATTCCCGGGTGAGCGGCTTGTGATACAATCAGACGCGATGACCGTTCACCTTAAAGGAATGCCCAGATCCGTCAATGGTTACTAATGTGAGAGTGCCATTATTATGCACTTTTTGTATTTCATAGGGTCCAAGCCATCTTGTCTGGAGCTTTCCAGGGAAATCCTGAAACCGAGAATCATATAGGAGTGCCCAGTCTCCTTCGTGGAAGATCTTTTGTTTGATATGGGTGTCATCCCATTTGGCTCTTTGTTGCTGAATTAATGCTGTATGATGAAGAGCAGAGAGTCTAATTTCATCTAATTCATTAAGTTGCTGCAGTCTTGTAGCCTGGGCTTCATCTAAATTCAGACCCACCTTCTGAGCTGTTCTCAATGTTTGAATTTCAAATTTGATAGGAAAGATGGGTTCTTTTCCAAATACCAGTTGATATGGAAAATAGCCTGTTGTAGGTCTCCATGTTGTTCGATACGCCCACTGTGCTTTTGGAAATCTGTAGGCCCAATCTCGTCTATGCGAAGCAACAATTTTTGTTAATATAGATTTGATTACCTTGTTCGTGCTCTCGACTTGGCCATTGGCCTGTGGGTGGTATGGAGTTGTAATTTGATGCTGAATATGGTAGTTCTGTAATGTTTTAGCTAATTTGTTACCTACAAACTGTGGTCCACCGTCTGTGATTATGTCTCTTGGGAGGCCATAGCAGACAAAGATTTGGAAAAGAAACTGAATTACAAAATCCTCTGTAGCTTTTGAAAGAGGCTTTGCTTCAACCCATTTGGTAACGTATTCAGTTGCAACTAGGATATATGTTTTCTAGTTTGATGGAGGGCTAACGGGACCAAAAAAGTCAAGTGCCCAACGTTCAAAGGGTTCAATCACTAGTTGAGGGTTTAGGGGCATTTTATCGGACTGCCCAGGGCGACCTTCCCTTTGGTAGCTATCACAGGCCTGCACAAATTTTTTAGCATCTTTAAAAATAGTAGGCCAATAGTAGCCTGTTTGTAAAACTTTATGGGCAGTTCTACGATCTGCGAAATGTCCGCCACACTTTCCATTATGGCATGCTTTCAAGATGTCAAATACTTCATCCTCCCTAACGCATCTCCTTATTTGCATGTCTGCACCTGTATGAAATAGGTAGCCCCCAATCCAAGAAAAACGGGTGCTACGATGTATTATTTGCTTTCTTTCATTAGGGGATAGATGTTTAGGTAATTTACCTATTGCCAAATAGTTCGCTATGTTAGCATACCATGGTGTTCTGGTTGTAACAGCAAAAAGGTGTTCATCCGGAAAGTGGTCTTCAACTTCTTCTGTTTCTGTGGGCTTTGGCATTCTTGAAAAAAAGTCAGCTATATGATTCTCTTTGCCCAGTTGATCTTTGATCGTAATATCGAATTCCTACAATAAAATTAACCATCTTGTCACTCTTCCATTCGTAACAGGTTTATTTGCTAAAAACTTAATGGTAGAGTGATTTGTGTAAAGTACTACAGGATACCCAGTGATATAATGTCTAAATTTATTTATAGCATGGACTACAGCTAAAAATTATTTCTCAGTCACAGTATAATTTAATTCAGTAGGGGTCAGATTTTTGCTAATGTAGTAAATTGCATATGGCTTCTTGTCTTCCTCCTGCCCAAGTACTGCTCCAATTGATGTGTCTGAGGTATCAGATGAAATTTGGAACGACAAATTCCAGTTTGGGCCCCTCAACACTGGGGCAGTTGCAACGAGCTTCTTCAAATTATAAAAAGCATTGTCACATTTGTCTGCCCAAACAAAATCAGTATTTCCAGTCAGTGCATATAAGGGTGCAGCTATTCGAGAATAGTGTTCTATAAATCTTCTATAGTAACCAGAAAATCCAAGAAAGCTACGTACATCTGTTTGTGTAGTGGGTGTAGGAATTAACAAGAGTATTTGAATTTTGGCTGGGTCTACTTGAATTCTGTCTGCTAAAATATAATGTCCTAAGATAACTCCCTCAGTCATCATCATAAGACATTTTTCATTACTTAAGCAAAGCCTGGTGTCCATGCATCTTCGCAATACTTTTTCTAGATTTTGTAATGCAGGTTCAAATTCATCCCCATAAGGGGTGAAATCATCCATATATACTTCGAGGCCTTCATTTATTAGGTCTGAAAAGATGCTGAGAATTACTCTTTGGAAAGTAGAAGGGGCATTGCATAGGCCAAAAGGTAAGACTCGGTAGGCAAATGTACCCCATGGGCAGGTAAAAGTAGTTTTATCCTGGTCTTCAGGGGCAATTTGTATTTGGTTATATCCACTGAAGCCATCCAGGAATGAAAAGAATTTCTTCCCTGCCAATGTGTCTAATACCTGGTCAATGAAAGGAAGGGGAAAGTGGTCTTTTTGTGTTGCCTTGTTAAGTTCACGGTAATCTACAAATATCCTCCACTTCCCATTCTTTTTAGGTACCACCACTAATGGAGAGACCAACTTACTATCAGATATTGGATAGATAAAATTGACATCTAATAGTTTTTGTAATTCGTCTTTCACAATGTCTTTAAGGTGAGGATTTAGTCTCCTTTGAGGTTGACAAATGGGTCTTGCATCTTTCTCAATATAAATGTGGTGAGTACATAATTGAGGGTCAATTCCTTTCATGTCGGGGTAATCCCATGCAAAGGCTGCTTTGTATTTTCATAACAAGTGGAGCAATTTCTCTTCTTGTTTAGCAGTGAGATCATTATTAATGTTCAAGGTTTTACATGGCTCAATTTCTACAACTTTGATATTATTTACAGAGGTAGTAGGTATTGCTTGATCATGAATATCTTTGAAAGGATCTTCTTCTTCTTTATTGTCGAATGCTGCTTCAATCATGTGACATTGCAAATGAGGTTCAGTTTGTGATTTATTGATAAAATTACTAATGAGATCATCCTCTATTTGATCTCTAAAATTCAGAGCTTCTTCTATAGTTAGAGGTGACCTCATATTTTCCTCAAAATATGATGTAGGTGGTTGTCTTGTTTTAATTATTGATAGACTTGGTTGGGCTGGGGGATATAAAGCTAAGTTTTTGACATAGTTTCCCCTTGTAATGGTCATATTGCCTTGTCGGCATCCAATATAAGCATCGGCAGTTGCCAACCAAGGTCTACCTAAAATTAATGGATGTCCATCTAATCGGTTCTTGGGATTGATAACCAGGAATTTAGTAGGGTACTCCCAAGAATCTACAGATACCATGACATCTTGTAAGGTGCCTTCTGGTTTCACCACTGATCGGTCAGCCAATTCCAACAAGGTTGTTGTTGGTTCAAGTGATGTAATGCCAAGTTTCTGACAGGTAGTGGTTGTTAAAATTTTTATTGCTGCCCCTAAGTCAACTAAGGCATTTGGAAATGATTGGCCATTGATCTAAACTGTCACTATAGGGTTTCCTGGATCTTCATATTTGATAGGTGTTTCCATTCCTGATAATAAATCAGATAAGGTACCAACTATTTGGATAGTAGGATTGGTTGTTGTTCTCCTCTTTGGCTTCTTTATGCATAATTCCTTAATGGTTTTTGTGTATATGGGAATATCTTGAATAGCTTGGAGGAGAGGGATTTTTATACATAAATTTTTTAATTCTCCCAGAAGATCAAAATTTGGTTGTTCTAATGGACGAGGAATAATTAATTGTTCTGGGAATGGTGGAGAGGAAGTTGTTATCTGTTGTTGTTGATTTTGTTGATTTTTTTGTTGCACTTCCTTCTCAGTTTGTTCTTCAGGTAACTGATTTTCAATATGATCATTATTATTTCTCTCTATTTCCACTATACGCCTAGACCTTAATTGAAGATCATTGCACTCCCTGAGTTCAGTTTCTGTTTCTGGAGGTTCCATTATTTGTACAGTATGAACTGGTCTATTGTTTGGGTTTGGGTTGGGCTAGGCTGGGAGCTGCGGTCTTAGGTTGGTCTGGGGGTTTGGATAGGGAGATGGCAGTGTAGGTTGGGAGAGAGGAATTGATCCGGTTGGCTGATTTTGAGGTTTCTGCCAGTTTGACTTCCAGGCCTGGTTCTGAGAAGTAGAAGGGGACGATTGTGTAGGCCAAAAAGGTGGATAAAAAGGAAAGCTAGGCCAGTTATTTTGATTCGTTTGATTAGGCCAGGGTGTGGGAGGAAATGGCTGTTGTGACCAATTAGGGAAGGGTGATTGATTCTGCCACATTCCACTATACTGTTGGGCATTACATTGGGGAGGTTGAAAAGAAAATGGATAATTTTGCATACCTGATGGTCGTGGCTGCCACTGTCGGCGCTGGTTGAGCAAACATACCACTTTTGATTCTTCCTCTGCCTCCTTGTATACTGCTTTTAGGCTAGGAAGTGATGGGAATCCTTCTGTAGGTGGTCTTTCGTGTAAATGGCACAGATTTTAACCATATCCAACGGGCATTCTTTGTGGTTGTGTTTCTTTCTACATCTGGGGAAAAATATTGCCAAGTTTTGTTCTACTACTGCCTGCTTCTGCTTGGCTTGCATGATGTCAAACTGTGTTGTTAGAGTCCCCAGTATGTCTGTCTTAAAGTCTTCTAACATATTTCTAATCTCTGCACGCGTCACACCTTCACTAGAGGTCTTATTTTCCCTTGTAATTATGTCACGTTCTGCTGATTTCAACCTTGTATTACCTCTTGAGCACCTGATACACAAATCAACGATGTCAGAATAGCTTTCTTGATATATATCACCTTTTCCCATAAGATTTAATGTTTCAACCCATTGATCTTTCATTCCCCTAATTAATGCAGTTTTCAGAACGTTATCAGGTAAGGGTGCATATGCATAAGGGGATATTTGCAAATTATATTGAAACCATTCCACATACTCTTCCAAGGTCTCACTTGGTTTTGCTGTCATCTGGAATATTTCATCTTTTAATTCCCGAGACCTACAATAATCTTGATATTTCTTTAAAAATGCAGCCTTCATATGATCCCAATCAGTTATGACACCCCCACTTAATCCCATAAACCATTGTAAGGCTATTCCTTTTAGCGTAGAAGGGAACAGTTTCAGCTTTTGGGCGTCAGTGGTGTAATCATATCCTCTACACTGCACGTCAAATTCAAACAGAAACGCATCTGGGTCTTCTGATGTCAAACCATGAAATGTAGGAATATGTTGAAGAGGAATAGCTTTCATGGGTGCGTTGACTGTAGTATCTACTATAGGATATTGCAACGTAGAGGTTTGCTGCTGGTTTTGATTTTGGTTATGGGCCATTTGATCAAAGATATGCCAATACCCCTCTGGGATTTCGAGGGAATTCCTAGGTTGACGAATAGGGGTAGAGATAGCTTTAACAACACTTCCTCTGTCTGGGATAAGTATTCCCTGTTGTCCTACTGTTTGAGGAGATTCAAGACCTTGGTTTTGAATAAGTTGAACAACACTTCCCCTGTTTGGAATGTATATTGTTTGGGTAATTCTAATAGGTGATTTTGAATTTGTAGTCTCTCCTGTTTCCCCTTCTCCCTCTTGGAGATTGCTAGAGTTCCCTTCTTGAAAGAGACTTCTGCAAGGATTCTCAATTTCTTGGGAATCTTGCTCAATTCCTTCTGTTTGACTATGTATCTTAGCAAAGGCTTTAGATGGTGACTCTGTAGCCTGAAGGGAACTAGTAGGCTGTCTAGTTCTTTTGAATCCTACCGATGGCTGAGATTCAGTTTTTTTAAGGATTTCGTCAATAAAGGTCGTGCACCCAAGGGTCACCGGTCCCTTAGGTTTTTCAATTTTAGGAGGAATTTTGTTTTGCTTAATTGGTTTATTCATTCAAAGAAACAATCCTTCATTCCTACCCAAAAGAAAATCTTACTTACCTCTGCTGTGAAGCGAGCTGCGAGCAAGTATGTTTCTTGCCCAGTGCGTAGGTTATTACCTTCCATCTTTAATACCCAATTCTCCGCAAGAAGAAGGAAATCAGCTGTGCATTACTCCTGTAAAATGGCATACACTCTCCTCGGAAACGACGCCGAAATGTTGGACCATAAAAAGGTATATTTTAAACACATAATTATCCTACATTAATCATCAATCTAGGAGCGTCTTTTTATCTCAAGAGTGTACTCTGTCTGAGGCTGAAATTATCTAAGAGAAATGCTTGTGAGGATGTAGCACAAAAATACAAAAGTAATAAATGCTTGGAAAGGAAACCTAATTACGATGACAGGAATGTAAAAGCTAAACTACAGCAATCTTGCTAAACATCGATCAGGGATGCAGTAGCAGTAACTCTTTCCCCTAGAAATCGATGTAAGATGACCAAATCTGGGGACTTGGAGCGAATATCTCTATCCTCTACAGTTTGGAGATCTTAAAGCAAGTGAAACAACCGAAAGGAAATGAAATCCAGAAAAGGAACAGCAGCATAAAATGAACAACAATTGCAAATGTAATTCAAATAAGTAAGTCGTCACACTCAAGCCTGTCGACAATTAATCGTAATCCAATCACAAACCATAGATAAATGGAACAGTGACTTACTGTAATTACGGAACAGCAAAGCCAAAATATAATAACGAGATAATTGATCGTTAAATGTAATTGCGGTAAAGAATGAAATAGAAATGGTTTGGCACTTGCTTTAACAATCAATGAAATAACTCTGTAAATGAACACACTTCACGCATCAACAAATAAAGATTAATAATACAACAACATAGTAATCCACCAGAGTCGGGCCCTTAGCGCCAGTGAAATATCGTTGGGCTTAACTTAGAATTCTAAAGAGCAGATGAAACCTGTGTTTTTATATTAATGCAAAAGACATTACAGACCGCGTTCTCTTACAACAGAGAGTCGATAAACACTTGATTGCAAAGGAAATATGAAAGTCTTTTAATGAAAACGTCTTTTACACAATAACCATTCCATCCTCACTAAAGATCATTGCCTTTATATTTGATCCTTAGATGGACAAATCAAGAAATATGATAAATTTTCACAGCAATCCCTCAGGATCTTCCGATCCTGAGGGATTCACTCCTTCCTTGTTTTATCATTGTTCTGTTGACTTTGTTTAAGGCTGAGTTGTCCCCTGCCCCTTTCGGGCGATTCGTTCAGATCTTCTTGGCTTCAGTTGGATATGGTTCTTCACGAATGGAGTAGGAGTCAGATTGTCTTTAGCCACGCCTTTGATACAGCTACTCACCTCTTCGTATTCCTGTTTTGCCAATAAAAACAACCTCTAGTCATCTTTTAGGCTAAACATAAATATTTCCAATTTAATTGCAATTCTTATGGTAAATTACCTTTCCAAGGCAAACAGAAGTATATCTATGGTAAAAGAATGAACAAATACATAAGAATTTCATACCTCTTTCACTGCCCAACAATATTTTGGGTCTGATGGTGAAATCCTTCCACCTGGTTTAATTTCAATTGAAGAAATACCATAAGATGAAACACCTCTAACTCCAACTCATTTTGGTGTGGAGTTTTACATATACAAGTCATTTCCTCGATCACCTGCCTCTGCTTTTGTTGATCCTTTGTTTATTAGAGTTCCCGTCGATCCAATAGGGTATACATTTGGTTGAAAAACCATGCCTGAGCCAACATCTTCAGCTGGACCATCTATTCCAATTGCGACAGCACCTGCTCTTGCTACCCCATCGATGTTCACGACCTCACCAGAGTCCCATTTATATGGTGGCCCTTCTGCCCCACCTAGTTACCAATATTTATCTGAAACCTTCTCTGGTGCATCCTCAAACCCATGGACTTCACCAATGTAATCATCTCGTATTCTAACTGGTAAATCTATAGTGAGTAATGAATGGCTTGATCCTATATACACATCATCAGGGAAACATCAAGCTGGTCCATCTAGGTATATTCCATCCAGTACAATTTCAACTGGACTCCATGCTTTTGAAAAAAAATATTTTCCATCTTCTTATACTCCTCATGCTGGGGGGAAACATATGGTCACCCACTTTGATAGTACTCTATTTTTATTTTGTCATCCTAATGTAGGAATAAATGTTTTGTTAATGGACTCCCACTTTGCATATCCAACCACAAATGGTTGTACACTTGTATCAAACGGTTCAACCTATTGCATCCACATCAACTCCACTTCTTGATAAATATTTACCCTTGCTACAGACTCAAATTGTTGTACCTCAACCATCTCAAGAGGGTCCTTCCACCCAATACCCTCAATTATTGGGCCCTCAGACTCCAACTCCTTCGGCTGGTTTAAAACAACCAACTATATTTGGAATCATTTATTCAAAAGCTAGAATACCATATTATGGGATGTCGCAGCCACAACCAGGTTATACTTATCCTCAAATGAATCCAAGCTATCCTAGTTTGGGTTATAACATTGGTGGACAGACATATTGGCAGCTGTTACATGGATGAATCCCTCTTGAGAATAAGAGCGATCTCCCTAGTATCTTAAATATATCTAGAAACAAACAAATAGATTTATACCATTTTATCTAGACTACTTTTCTTAAGAATTACTTATTAACTATGGATAGATACTCCTACCTGAATTCCAACTCTTGCTCGGTCTTCAATCCAGTCACTCCAGAAGTTATCGATCTAGCATATAAGATTTGCAATCAAAGATAGGCAAACTAGATCAAAAGCATCTGAAAAATATGATAATTCGAAATCAATAATATATCTTAGTGATCAAGGAGTCTAAGAATTAAATCATTAAAAAGATAGAAGAAGAACTCAATGAGAAAATACAATCCATTTGTTTTATCTTTGAATAAAAGAAGAAACCTTACAACCTTGATGCCTTTATGTTTGTACAGGTTCTTCCGGGGTCCCAAACAGTCGTTTTCCTCAGTTTGATAAGAATCCAACTCTCTAAATCATCATAAGACTATGGCCATGAGTATGTAATCTCTCTCATGCCAACAATTCCAAATGTGGAGAGTATGATTCCTTTAGCAATTCTCTTCTCAACTACTAAGTAAAAAAAGTACCCTTGAGACTGAAACTTGGTCTCAATTTATAGCTGAAGAGAGGTAGTTTCAGCTCCAAAAAGGAAGGGATAAAGCCCTCTCATCCTGGGATTTTAGCTCCAAAAACCAAGGGATAGCTCCATTTAAGAAGGGATGAAGGTTCATGAATGGAAGGGGCGAAGCTCGACTAGATAACACTTCAAGAAGGCCCCAGCTGGGAGAATATTCGACCAGCTGGGCTTCTAGAACTTACTTTTCTCTTTATTTTAACTTTTACGGGGGTCTGCAGTTTTAATGAACTTTACAAGCAGGATATACCACATTTTTTATATAAATTAGTTGTGGTACTGCAAGAAATGACTAGGAAAAGTGCAGAGTTAGGCTTTTTAGGATTTTTAAGAGCTTTTCTCCAGTTCCACGACTTGGTTAAGGAAATTTATGTTTTTAGACCTCTAAGGGAGAAATAAATAGGTAATGATGAACCCATATAGATATCTAAATTTCATGGTGACAAATTTTAGTGTAATCGATTGCCCCCTAAAGTGTGAAGTCTGAAGAGTTCTGAAGAGTGATGTGCTTTATCATTTTGAGGATCGGGCTGCAGGCACACTAGTTGAAACCCTCAAAAAACATTCAATGCAAGCATATATATATATATATATATGTATATCATCACTGAGGTAGGCATTCCCATAATAAGATCAAAACTAACTACATGTTCTGATACAGAAATGATTTTATAATTACATAAAGAGTAGACACAGTATGGACGCAGGCATCTATTAGAGGTAGTCTACTGTATGATGAATAATAAAACTCCTCGAAACCTGGATGGTGGAAATTAGATCCAGGGTCTTGATTCCTACTTCTCAAACTAGTACGATTCTATCCATGCAATTTATTGTGTCGAAGTCCAACATGGTAGAAACCACTTGATTACCAGTCAATGATGTGAACTGTTAACAAGTATGAGAGAAACCACCAATAACGACAATGTTTCTCAAAGTACTCAGTACAATCTATGAAATGTGAATTTGTGATCTGAAGTCGAACATTTCATAGAATCATTCAATTGAAGGTCAATGATGCAACCTATTGTCGAAAGCGAGAAACCTGCCATTAGGGCATACAGATTCCAAGGTACTGTTAGGATTCTAGATCAAATTTTTAGATGATGAGCTGTTGTCAATAAAAATTGATCTGTCGTAGGAAATCCCACAACACGAAACCATTAGGTCAAGTTTTGAAGAAAATTTAAGTAGGGACTAACTCAGGGATGGTCAACGTGAATGGAGACAAATGTTTACAATGAATGGTTTATTAAACTGATCTCTTGAACACATAACGACACTGTATATGGTGACGATTGACCTAAAGCTAATACCCAGAAACTGGCTGAATACTTTCAATGTGGTTTGATTAACTGTTTGGCTAAAGGATTTTACCAACCTAGACATGAATGTGACAAAAGTGTCGTGTTCAAGAGTGGTATACAACTTTTTTAAAACAAAGTGTGACAACTGGATTCATCTTCTCTCTTTTTCCCCCGCCATTTCAAGCAAGTACCTATTTATTTTTGACAAGCTTGAGGAGCATAACATTTTCTTGTTATATAAGCTCATCCTTTGGATAAGTCCAACTTATATTAAAATCAAACCCTAAGAAGTAGTGGTTCGTTCCTGTTTATAATTTACAGGTCCTTTACTATTAAATTTTAACGAGTCCAGTATAGGTGAAACTCGGTGTTTTTTAGTTTTAGGGATTCAAAATAAAAACTTAAGAAAACTCTGTGGGTGTACTTTTTCGTAAATTTAGTCTCTCAAGCCCGAAAAAGGATAAAATAATGCGAGAGAAATCTATTGACCATGATTAGTCAACGTATAGCTTTTTAGTAAATAGTCCATTTCAGTCCGGAAAAAGGGTAAAATTATACTGAAGGGATGACTATTCATTTCCTTTAACAAGTTCGAATAGTCAAGTACTCGACAATATTTTCATGTTTAGAGAGTCTGAAAAGGGCTTAAAAGAGGACTCCATGGTTTTGATTTTTCTATAAGTTTTAACGAGTTCTAAAAATTGATAAAAATGTACTCATATAGTGTCGCTTTTTCTGTAAGTTTTAACGAGTTTGAAAAAGTGACAAAAAGCATACTCATTTCCAAAATGATTATTTCACCTAAAAATCCTGTATTCTGCAAAAAAACCCAAAAAACTAAACATACTTGTTTTAGATAAGTAAAAATTATTTGAAAAACAACCTTTCAAAGTGGAAAATAAATAAAATATTATTTTATTTATTCAAAAAATCTTATAAAAAGTAGTTTAACCAATTCATTTTTACCATTTGCATCCAGAGTGAAAGTTTGTTACGAAGAGGAGATGCTCTTGAGAATGTACCAGAGAGCGACTGATAGCCTACAAGAACCGACTGTCCAAATCCAAAACCGTCGACTCCAGGTAATCCACAATTCATTTCTCTTCATTTTTGTCTGTTTACATTCTCTTTTTAGGCTTTAGAATAATTTTTTAAGAGAAAAATAGGTTCAAAAAATTTCTCTCGGGGTACCGTAGGTAAAACACACAATACCTGCAGATCTCGATAATTTTCCAAAGGAAAATTATCGGGGTCCTGCACTTTTCGTGTATAACGCATGAGGTAACTCACACTGTCTTAATGCAAAAAGTGGGGAGGTGCCGTGAACAAAATAAAAATATGATTTCTCTCAAATTAAGCCAATTTTTTCATTCTAATTGGATCTAATCTTTCAATATGTCTATTGTAGAGTATCCACAATGCTTGAATGGAGAGAATGTGAACATGAGGCAGTAAATGAAGTAGCTATTTGAAGTTTACCCACATTGCGTGTTTTTAAAAACTGTGGATTATACAAATATTGGGCAATGCAGGGCATGAGGGCTCAAGTAGAGTTATTGACATGGTTGATGAATAGGTGGGATGTTCAAGAATAGTGTTTCATTATCGGTGATCACCGACTCGAATTGAGCTAGAGGATATATACTTCCTTACGGGTTTGTCCAAAAGAGGAGAACCTATTTACTTGTTTGGGGCTAGGCAAGGTGGTGAGTCTATAAGTAGCTATCAACAAGAATTTTGTAATGAAGAGGTTGATCCAAAAGACAACTGCATTGATATAAAAACCATTATCCATCTTGAACTCAAAATGGTTGGGTTCACAGTGGCTAGATTGTGTGGGAGTGCAACTCCACACATAGCTACTAAAGCCCAGATGCAAATAGCGGTTGAATGCTACAAAGGCACCATCGTCAACTAGTTTGAAGGAGTATTGGCTAATGTAAAAGGCCAATTGACCAGAGCTAAGAACAAAAAGTTGAAAAACTTTGGATATGGAGCTATCGTAGTTTCTTTTGCTCTGGAGAGGATTCCATATCTTGCCCCCCAACTTATCTCGGTTGATGATGGTAGAGATAGATAGCCTCGGATGGCCCGTTGGGTACAAGTGATGGCCCATCATGGAGAGGGTTTTGAGATTTTTCGATTTACACCTGCATACTTTCATTGGCTACAAAACCAAATCTTTGCCATTGAAGATTTTCCGTATGCTGGGCTAGATTTCCTCGGTGACCCTGATATGCCTCTTCCTCCAGGAACATAGTTGGACAAGTCAGGTAAAGCAATCATTTTGATGTGTTTTAAACTCTAATTTTTATTTATTTTTCAATCTTCTAGTACTAATGACAAAAGTTTAAATGCAGATATCAGTCCACGAAGAACAACCAATCTCCGTCGCTTCGAGAGGAAGCGAACAAACGCTATTGCACTGCCAAAGAATCAGGCAACAGATATTCTCATTGATTTAGAGCAGAACCTAGAAAGGTTAACCAGAGACATTCCAGAGACTAGTATGGATGATATCCCTCTACACCTCCAGAGGCATGTTGCTGGTGTTCTTGGCTAGTTTCGGAGATATTTGCGTAGAGTGGCACAAGCGATAGTGTATTATCATGATCATCACCACGAATAGTGGATGATCATCGTAGATCATTGTATTTTTGCTTTTTGTATCACTACCTTTTGGATCATAAGGTGTTTTAAACCTATGGTCCTAGATGATGTAATATGTTTTTAAACACAAACTCTATCTATGATATGACTACTTTCGATGGATATCTTGTTCAACACTTATTGAATGTTGTTTTAACTTACTATTTTAATGTCGCAAATGTCCATTTATTACATTATTAGATAATGCATCAACGAATGTATTTAAATTTCTTAGAATGTGTTGATATTCAATGTAATCAAAATGCCTTTCCAAGAGACAAACCTTCAAGAATAATCTCAGTAACACTGAATTTTTAATTGCGTATACTCTGTTTAAATGTAATACAATGACTTCATAATCTAACCTAACGACCAAACACTTAAAACCAAATGAAATGGCATCAGATAATAATTAAATCACTATGCTATATTCTGCAACATTATTCATTGTTTGACCAAGGCTTACCCCATGCATAGAAACTAACTCATCGGTGGGTGAATAGATGACCCAGGCTGCAGAAGAGATATTCTGTGTACTATGACAGGCACCATCAGCAAAACCAATGTAGGCTTGAAGGGACATCGACATCTGCAATATCAAGAGTAATCAAGATAAGCATGAATAGTAGTTAATGCAAACTTTAACTAGACACACTCATCTAATCTAAAGCAGCTAATCTAGAAAAAATAACTAATCTATAGGTAATATCTTCACACAAAAAATCAAGCATAATATCTCTTTAGATAACGTCCATTTCTGGGTTTACCTAAAGAGACCCTGTCATAATCAATCAATTCGTAAGCCCCTTTTCAAGCACTCGCTTGACAATATAAGGACCATGCCACATACGTTCAAATTTCCCAGCTCTTGGTTTATCATTAGCTTGGTCATATACCAATACTAGGTCACCCTCTGAAAGAACACGAGGTGTAACACTTTGATCATACTAAGATTTAACGTGTTTTTTATGAGATTTGGCTGCCAATGCAGCAGCGCGTCGAGTCTCGTCTAATTATGCCAGGTACAAAAATAATTTTTCCTCCTCAAAGGTAGCTGGTAGTAACTCTATGGCTAATTGGAGTGATGGTATTTCACATTCAATCAGTAACACAGCTTCGAAATCGTAAACCATTTGAAAAGGAGTGAAACCTATTGTGGTTTTTGCTGAGGTTTGGTATGCTAAAAGTGCTGAGAAAAGCATAGTATGCCAATTATATTTATGAATTCCGATTATCCGTTTAATCATAGTGGTTAAAAATTTATTAATAGCTTCAACCTGACCATTAGCCTGCAGGTAATATGGAGTAGAACTATCATGGCACAAGCCAAGATGGTCAGAAATTTTGGTCATATAATGTTTCGAAAATGGCTCCCATGATTGGTAACGATAGCTTGGGGTACACCGAATCGAGAAATCACATGATCGAATCGAGAAATCACATGATTGAATACAAAAGTAGCTGCAATTTTTCCATCTACCACAAATGTAGGCATCGCTTCGGCCCATTTGGTAAAATAATCTACTGCTAGAATAATATACCCATGCCCCCCAGCCGAGTAGGGGTTACATGTAATGAAATCAATGCCCAATTTTTCAAAAGGACCGACAACAATAATGGGATGAAGAGGAGCTGGCGGTGCACACATTTTCCAATCAAAAACTTGACAATTGTGGCATTTTTAGACTGCAAGAATACAATCTTTAAATAACAAAGGTCAAAAATAACCAGCGTGCAATATCTTATGGGCCATGGAAAACCCAGACATATGATCACCACATGCTCCGGAATGGCAGTCATTCAAAACTTTTTCAGCCTCTTCTTGAGTTAAACAGCGTCAAAATACATAATCCGCACCACGATGATAAAGTGTGTCTCCAACAATATTGTATTGCTCGGACTGGTAATGGATCTTTCGTCGATGTGAATGTGAAATTTCAGGCTGAAAAGTTTGGGTTTGGAGATAAATGATGATATCCCCATACCAAGGATCTATCGTACTAATAAGAAACAAAGATTCATCAGCGATCGGATGCTCTACCACAGTTTCCGTTTCAGTATTTGGGAAGTCACACATAAGTTTGGCAAACACTAGTGATTTCTTTGATTTGGATTTTTCAAATTCCAAATCAAACTCTTGAAGGATAACTATCCACTTCGAGTATTTCCCCTCGAGCAATTGTTTACTCAAAATGTACATCATCGGGTTACAATTAGAAATCACAGTTGTTTTTCGTAATAAAATGTAATGACGAAAACGTTGGACAATTTGAACTACTGCCAAGGCCAATTTATCCACATGCGAGTATTTAATCTTTATGGGATTGAGATTCCGACTGAGATAGTAAATCACATGCTCATTTTGGAATTCATCTTCTTGAACTAATACCATTCCAATGGTGGAATCAGAGGCTGCTAAGTATAAAAAGTAATCCTGGCTATAATTTGGTGGATGTAGTAACGGTGCATGGGTCAACACGTGTTTTAAAGCATCAAAGATCGATCAACGATCTCATCCCAAATGAAAGGAGTATTCTGTTTCAAAAGCATGGTAAAACCTTTGGTTAACTTAGCAGAATTCTAGATGAATCTACGCAGAAAGTTTGCTTTCCCTTGCAAACTTTGGAGTTGGCGGAGAGAGGAAGGAGGAGGTAAATTGATAATGGCCTCAACCTTCAAAGTGTCGACATGAATGCCTTCTTTCGAAATAACAAATCCCAGTAACCTACCATATTGTACATAGAAAACAAACTTGTGTGGATTCAAGCGAATCTTATAATACCTACATCTCATAAAAATCGCTCGTAAGTGAGTTGGATGATCTTCCCTGTGTAATGAATGAGCAGGTAAATCATCGAGATAAGGTTTCACAATGTGTTTAATGTCATGAAAAGCATAGGACATTTCCCTTTGAAAATTTTCCCCAACATTATTTAATCCGAAAGGTAATTTACAATAAGCAAACGTTCCCTAAGGAAAAATAAACGTTGTTTTTGGTTGATTGGCAGGGATTATGTTTATCTGATTGTATTCGAAAAATCCATCCATGAATGAATACATTTCATTTCCAGCACAATCGTCAATAATTTGGTCGATATAAGGAGTTTGATAATTGTCTTTAGGACAAGCTTTGTTAATATCCATATAGTCAACACATACTCGTATTGTTCCTTGTTTTTTTGTAACAGGAACAATATTAGATACCCAATCCATTAACGAGATCGGATAAAGAAAACCTACTCTCATTAATTTCTCAACTTCAGCTTTAATGGTAGCAGCATTTCGTGGATGTATCGGACGTAATCGCTATCTGACAGGTTTAGCATCTAGGTAAGTCTTTATTTCATGAATGCCAATGTTGGGATCGATTCCTAGAATTTCTTCATAAGACCAGGTAAATATGTCGCGAAATTCTTGAAATGGGGATTTATATGTAGAAATTTCATCCGGCATTCATGAAACACCTATATGAATGTTTTCAATAATTCCAAGTTTTAATGAGATGTCAATAGGAATGGTAGAATAAATATTCCCCAAATTTACTTCAGAATCCAAATTTTTGATTGAGATTGGACTCTGAGATTCCTCAACATAGTCAGCAGTAAAAATAGAGGAAAAATTATTTTCGAATTTATCAAGCTCAGATAAAAATGAGGACCTATGATGGAGATCATCCCATGGAAATTCATCTACAGACAAGAATTCACGAATGTTTTCATCAGTATGAAACACTTGCTAAAAAGGATCAAGAATTAATGTTGTAGCCAAGCTTGATGTTGAAAATGATTCTTCGCTGATCACATTCATTGGATCAGAAATAGTTGATAATGGATCGGAAATGACTGTATTGCTTGATATGCTATCTCAAAAGGACTCAAAGGCATCCTGCCATTGAATGAATCTAGTTTTGATTCTGAAGGCACTATCCAAGGATCAGAAAATGGAATAGTGCTTGATGTAATCATATTTATATTAGCAATATTATGTGGTACGCTGGGTGGAGGCATAGAAAAATTTCCCATTAAAGCGGAATCTTTGATTACACCTACTCCTATATCCTCATAAGGGATAGTCATTTTTTCCTACGTGCTAAATACTATCAGTAGAAGCTAGGTCAGACGAATAATATGAGAGCTGATCAGATTTGATAATATTTCCTTGATGAGGAAACATAATTATCCGAAAGACGGATGACACGACATCAGTCATAGCATAAGACCAAATTCAACCCAGAAGAAGGTTGTAATCTAGAGGGGCATCAACTACTTCCACATCTAAATTAACGGTTTTTCCTTCGACTTCTATAGGTAGATCCTATAAAATTCCGAATGAATGGAATCCTCTTCCATCAAAAGCTTTGAGGATTGTTGGTGACTGGTTAAGGGTTGGAGAACCAAGTGATTTCCAACAGTTTAACGACATGATAAAATTAGATGCTCCTTCATCAATAACAATACGAAAAGAACATCTGTTTTTGACTAGTACTGGGATCTGAAAAGCCATTTGATGAGGGAGACGAGGTGTAAAATTTTCTAAATCGAAGACCATGAGGTTTGAATCCTGAAGATATACAACTCCAATTGCTGATAATATTAATTTTTCTTTGTGTTGGACATGATTGCAGCACTTCCAAGGATGACATTGCTGAAGGAGAAATTGCTAAATCCTCCGTAATGTTGTAATTCTGAGTAGCTGTTGCATGTGGATTGAAAGCTGATTTATGAAGTACACCTTTGGGAGGTGATTTGATTACTAAATCAGGATTTAGTTTCTCGATATGCAATGTATCATAAACTGAAGGAGATGTAGCTGGTGCAGAACTATAATTTTCTACTTCTTTACCAATAACAGGGTTTTTACTACCATAATCTTGCGATCGAGTCGCAACCATCAAAATATCTACTGATGCATTGTAGGAAGATCCAATCATTTTTTTTTATCTTGAATAGGAAAAGGATCCTTCAAAACAACAGGGGTAGATGAAACTTTGACGAATTTAGATACCTTGGCCCTATGCGGACTTTCCTTGGTGAAATGATCCTCGTCACAGATAAGACAAGGATAACGAGGTTTCCGTTTATCATCAATTGATTCATTTTTATCAATTTTTTCCTTGGGATACGAAGTCTTTTTATTCTTTTTATTCCCTTTCTTTTTGTTGCCAAATTTCTACTATACAGTAGATGAATCTGAAATGTGAATATCGACAGAATTTTCTAGGGAAGATTCTCATTTTGGTGAATCATGTAAAGTTATTATGGGAGAAGTAACCTTTGAATATTTCTTCTTACTCTTAGTCGTACTAACTGAACTGATTACACCATCAACGGCATGAGACCCTGAAGGAGTTGTTGTTATCTTACCAGGACACGATAAATCAGGGATTTTCTCGTACAAAATTTTGGACTAGGTATATACCAAGTCAAGATACTAAAATTGAGCAATAACTTGTTCTTTTGTGACAACTCCTGCTTTGGCTACATCTTTAGTGATATTTGGTAGCAATGATTTGACAAACCATTCTGCCAATATCTGATCTGGGATAAAAATTTTTACTAAACATCTTCTACGTCTCCATTCATGTATATGATCTGATATGCATGTAGAAGTATATTATTTTAGTGAAGTTAATAATTTTGTGCCATTGTCGTATCTGATTGGAAACTGCAAATGAGTTAAGAAATAATTTGCTAGAGTGTTGAAATTGGTAAATGAGCCTCGTGGAAATTCAATGTACCACTTGGCAGCTAATCCTATTAACATTGTCTGAAAAAGTCTAAGTCGAATGGAATCATCGATTAATGAGTTGGATGCACACCAAAGGTGGTAAGTCATGACATGGTTAGAAGGATCCTCTCCCGATTTTCCTTCAAACTTTGGGATATCATTGGGAAAATTATGCGGCATAGGTGGTCAATACAGATGATAATAGATAGGATCATTCGTAAGGTGAGATAAATCTAGTAAATCTAAAGTTGCTATGAATGGAAATCAACGGGTAGGGTCTTGTTGATAACCTTAAGAGACTAAATGAGACCTAGGAGGAGAATTTCCAGGATAACATGCAATAGGTTGTGCATTTGGAATCGGAGTTCCCCTTGGATATCCAAGAATAACCAGACCATAATGGGGTTGAATAGGTGTCTGATATATATACCCAGGGTATGGTTATTGCGAGTACATTGGAGTTTGAAAAATTCCATATTGATACAGCCCATGATACAGTTGATAAGTAAACTAAGGTTGAATTGTTATAAGTATACTTGTACCAGGTTGTCCTATCGGCATATGAACAGTAGTCTAAATTGTAGGTCCAAACTGCGGAATAGAAGCCTGAGGAATCTGTACTGATGTTTGAGGGGCAGAATTAATAGGAGCTATAGACACTCCAGGAATAGGTTGAACAGAAGTTTGAGCAGCGGTTTGGGGTGGAGTCATAGGTGTACTTGGACCAAGCTGTTAAACAGGACCAAATGCAGGTGTTTGAATGATAGGTTGGAACGGTTTTTGGTGTTGATTATAACCAACTTGTTTTCCAGCTTAATAATAAGATACTTGCATATTTGGTTGTAAATTTTGTTGGACTTGAGATGGATCCCACACCATTCTGAGATATGAAGGTCCAAATGAAGGTTGTACATAAGACAGACCGTAACTTGGTTGAACATATGGCTGATAATTGACTAGATAATTCCCACCTCCTTGTAACATATTTTGTTCTGGATAGAACTGTTGTCCTAAAGAAGGTTGCAATCCTTGAGCTGGGTACTGCCCTTGAGGTTGATAATGACCTTGAGACATGTACTGACCTTGGGGCATATACTGTCCATGAGGCTGACCTTGGGGTATGTACTGTCCTTGAGGTTGATACCGGCCCTAAGGTATGTACTGTCCTTGAGGTTGCCCCCTAGGCTGTATTTGAATATTTTGAGATTTACCCCTAGTCGATAAATTACTACCTTGAAAACCATGATTTGGAATATTTCTAGACATCATATAAACTTTCTCATTGTTCAAAGTTCCAGTATTTCATTCATTCATGCCAGATGATAACATTGGTTTGTTAGGAAGAGGAGATCCTCTTCAGAATGTAACAGAGAGTGACTGATAGCCTATAGGAAAAGATGGACCACCATACATAAATGTTTCTGGTGATTCAGTAAACATAGATGGCTAACTAGACATGTTTAGCTGAGGTCTATAACCTATTAGTGTAGGGAAAAAATAAATTCAGGGTGGCGAGTACTAAAGACCTACGTTTTGTAGAAAATGCATCAATGAAGAATACCAAGCATCTTGTCTAAAAGGAATTTAAAAAATTTATTCACATTCTCTAAGTTCTAAGGTTTCCTGATTTGAAGGAAGAACAATCTCTTCCTCTATATCAGTGATTTCTTCAATACTAATGAGACTAGGAGGAAGATTTTCTGCAATCCGATTTCTCACTCTGGGTGAATAAGGATAATTGGAAGTTGGAGTAGTGAATTCTAAATTAGGTTCTGGTGTAGTAGGTTCAGTTTCCAGTTCAAAAATTTCACGTTCTTCAAGTGATAATTCACTTGTTGCAGAAGCAACTTCAATGAATTCAGAAATTAAAACTGGTTGTGGAGTATGTTCTGCTATTTGCGGTTGATCTACTTTAGAATCAGGATGAATAATTATGGATGATTATCCTTGTTCCGTTAATCCACTGCTACCGATAACATTTGGTATCAGAGATTTATGTCTTTCTAGTTGGCTTGGTGTTTACTCAGGGGGCTTCCCCTGAGTTCTATGTGATCATCTCGGTAATTCAGCCACGATTAAAAATTTTAACACATGCAAACAAAGAAAAAATTCAAAAAAACTCTAAATTCACTAAGGAAATAATCAAATGATTCATACGCCTATAAAAATATAAGAGATCAATCAACACACAAACAATAAATCCCTGCACTAAAAACACTAGTTGGTGATGAAATCCAACATCATAAAATTTTAATGAAGAAATGGTGGTTGGAATGGTTACCTCGACAACCTGCTTAATGAAACAGACCAGTGAAGATAACTCTCCAGAGAGTGAAGATAACTCTCCAGAGATTCCAAGTGAGTCTAGTCGACGTCTGCTCCAGGTATAGTGGGACCTCCCCTCCACTGTCACCTTGGGAAAGAATCCTATATTTTATGGCCACTAAGGTCACCAACGGGAACAAATATACTTGCGGGAATAGTCTATGATCCGATATAGACACAAGGGAAGAGTAACAAGCTCAATCCCCTTGAAGGCTCCTTGACATAATCCAAGGTTTACCGACAATTGACCCCAGGCTCCTCGACAATGGTCGATCCGAGGTTTACCGTTTTTAATACGTGCACATATTCTATCATTCCCAATGAGATAGGTATGATTACCTCACTAGTTTTGATATTATCTCGTGCTTGAATCCTTTAGGAGGAGCTTCCCAGAGCATACATGCTACAATTGGATTTTCCTACCGCAAGATCGACTACTTGTTTGTTTTTACTGTCTTGGAGAGTTAACTAAAACTTATTCCAAGACACTAGCCTAAGCTATATTGGTGGAAAAGAGCCCTAGAAAATATAAAATTTCTAGATTGATTTTAATTAAATGTTACTTTTAATTGGTAGTTCCTTAGGACAATAGGTACGGAAATGAAACTTGATGATGTTTTAATGACCCCACTCAAAATTCGCTACAATGCATCTATATGATAAATAACTCATTTATTTTTAGTGAAATCTAACTAGAGGAAAGAGTTGAGAGATTTTCATAAACTTTCAAAATATCAATTCTTTCTTTCCTATATGAAAAACTTAGAAAAGAAGACAATTCAGAGATTTCAATTCCAAAAATTTCTTTTGCTCAAAATGAAATTCCTTATATTATCATAAAAAAAAACAAACTTCTTCCAAAAGAAAACTAAAATTAATAAAATAATAAAATTCAAAAATAAAAGAAAATTCTAATCTTGAACTCTATCTAAAAGTTGGAGGATGTTTAATCTTGGTTTGTAATCTAACTAATAATTTTCTGCTTATTCCAACAAGAAATCAAAGCATCCAGAAGTAGTTTTAAAATGAAACTCAGTCCTTATCAATCTAAAGGTTTTACAAGTTTGAAAATGAAAATAAAATCAAATTTTCATAAGAATAACAATTGCATCAAGTTCAATGGCTCAATAGAAAAGCAATGAAATACCAAGTAGCTGAGGTATACAAAAGTTTATGATTCAGAGCAATGGGAGGACTAGGCAAATTGTTTACTCATAATATGCAAACTAACTGAATAGATCACTTAATCATAGAAATTTCTGAAAGAAACCTTTCACAGAAATATTTGACAATCAAGACAAATTGGGTAAAGAACAAAAATCAAGTAATGGGATGCCAGAAAACATAATTTCTACTTTTTCTAAAATTTTCCAGAGACCCACCGTTTTTAATGGAATAAGGTGTGGTACCGCACTTTATTCTACTAAAGATTGCGGAGACTACTGCTCTGTTTTAAAGAAAAAAGTGTGGAAGGCAGGAAACGTAGAGAAAAAATAAAGATACAGATTTACAGTCAGGGATCCTATTGATATTTTACCCAATCAAGTTTTGAGCTCATCTCAGTTAAAGAAATATGAAAAATCAAACTAAAAATAAAAGAAAATTGTTACGAAAGCAGCTCCAAAAATAGAATAAAAGAGATATCAACGCCTTATAAGTAAGCCACTTCAAGGGGGCAACCTCCAATACCTTACATGAATGAACAATTCTTGGATGCTACAAATGACAAAACCTCCTTTCTATATATAGGAGTCCATGGGTCCACAATGTAATCCTAGTGGGGCTACAATGTAATCCTAGCTGACCTAAAAATAATAATGTAAGGGCACAATAATAAAAATATGGGGGTTATAGGGGTGCAACAATAAAAATAAGGGGGGCTAAACTAACATAATAAGGAACTACACTAGTAATATAGGGACTTAACATGCCCCTCTCCTTCCAACAAGTGTTGTCCTCAACGCTTGATTATTTCTTGATGCTTCTGTATGAAATTCTCATCCTCCTATGTAGAATCTTCTACAGGAAAGTTCTTCCACTTATTGAGATACTCTAAAATTGATTGTACTTGTTGCGTTCTTGTTTCTGTGACTGCTTCAAAACTTCTTTCGATGTGATGTTGATATTCCTATTGTTTCATTAGATTCTGCACCAAAGTTAGGTTATCCTTTGAGAGTTGCAGAACTTGTTATTGATGCTCGATGTTATCTTCCACTAATTTATCATCCATATTAGCTATTATTTGATCCTTCAAACCATCCAAATTAGCCTCCATTTTTGCTTTTAAACCATTTATGTCATCTTTGATTTCTCTTCGTAAGATCAAAATTCATTGCACTTGGTACCATAATTTTGATATCTCATACTGCAATTCTTCCTCTGCATGCGTCATAGTATAGCTTTTTGAGGGCTTAATGGGTATGGAATTATTTTTTGGAGGAATTATAGAATCCAATACTGATAAGAATTCTTAAATATGCCCTTGGAATCACTTCAAACTTCTTTTTCAAACAAACGTTATGCAATTTTAAAAACCAAATACACACCGTTTTCTTTCTTTTGAGAAGCTCGATATTGAAACTGAATTATTTATTTGATTTTGGATCCTCAATAACTAAAATTTTGCCTTGAGGTAGCCCTCTGAATCCTCTTTGGAATACCATAGGTCTGACTTGATTTGGATTCCTGAAGACAAAGTTATGCCCAATCTCCTATGATGAACTAATTATGGACTAGTTCAGTAGAGCTAAATTGTACGACTTGCCACATGTCACTGTTTCCTCCTTCCTCTCTGAAATGGATATCTGTGAAACTAAAGTCTGTGTACTTGTGGCTAATTTTTACAGAATTCAAATCTGATGCTCAGAGAGATATTTATATATATTTTCCCACGATCACCTCTTTGAGATGAAATTTGGGAGCTTGAAAAAGACCTAACGTCCACAGACCATATCTTCAAAAATATTGCGAACCAAGATCTGAAATTTTGTGAAAATCATCCTTAGTATTTATTATTCAGACTCTAAAACTTTCCGCTTCTGAACCTTCACAGAAAAAATTTTACTGCAAAAATTCCGCGGTGACCTGTTTAGGTTAAATTCCGGAGCTTAAAAAAATTTCTAACTTCCAAAGATCATATCTCCAAATATATTGTGAACCAGGATCTGAAATTGTGCGACGATGTTCCTCAGGATCATAGCTTTGAACTCTAAGAATTTCAGCTTTGAGACCTTCGTAGAACAAAATTTATAGTGATAATTCCACGACGACCTGTTTGGAGCAGCGAAACCCTAGAATCCAAAGCTCTGATACCAAATGTTGTGAAATCAACTCCAAAAATAGAAGAAAAGAGATATCAACACCTTAGAAATAAGCCACTTCGAGGGGGAAACCTCCAATACATTACATGAATGAACAATTCTTGGATGATACAAATAACAAAACCTCCTTTCTATATATAGGAGTCCATGGGGCCACAATGTAATCCTAGTGGGGCCACAATGTAATCCTAGATGACCTAACAATAATAATGTAAGGGCACAATAATAAAAACAAGGGGGCTACAGGGGTACAAAAATAACAATAAGGGGGGCTACACTAACATAATAAGGGACTACACTATTAATATAGGTACATAACATGCCCCTCTCCTTTAAACAAGTGTTGTCCTCAACGCTTGATTATTTCTTGATGCTTCTGTATAAAATTCTCATCCTCCCATGTGGAATATTCTACAAGAAAGTTCTTCCACTTGCTAAGATACTCTAAAATTGACTGTACTTTTTGATTTCTTATTTTTGTGACTGCTTTAGAACTTCTTTCGATCTGATGTTGATCTTCCTGTTGTTTCATTAGATTCTGCACCAAAGGTAGGTTATCATTTGAGAGTTGGAAAACTTGTTGTTGATGCTTAATGTGATCTTCCAATAGTTTAACATCCATATTGGCTATTATTTTATCCATCAAACCATCCAACTTAGCCTCCATTTCTGCTTTTAAACCATATATGTCATCTTCGGTTGCTCTTCGTAAGATCGAAATTTGTTGCACTTGGTATGTAATTTTGATATCTCATACTGCAATTCTTCCTCTTCATGCATCATAGTATAGGTTTTTGAGGGCTTAATGGGTATGGAATTATTTTTTGGAGGAATTTTAGAACCTAATACTGATAAAATTCTAAAATATTCCCTTGGAATTACTTCAAACTGTTTTTTCAAACAAACGTTATGCAATTTTAAAAACCAAATACACACCTTTTTCTTCATTTTGAGAAGCTCGATATTGAAACTGAATTATATATGTGATTTTAGATCCTCAATATCCGAAATTTGGTATTGAGGTAGCCCTCTAAATCCTCTTTCAAATGCCACAGGTCTAACCTGATTTGGATTCTTCAAGACAAATTTATGTCCAATCTCCCATAATGACCTAATTATGGACTAGTTCAGTAGAGCGAACTTGTACAACTTGCCCTATGTCACTGATTTCTCCTTTGGCTCTAAAAGTTTTAGATAGAAAACCAAAGTCTGTGTACTTCCAGTCACTTTTTACAGAATCCCAATCTGATGCTCAGAGAGAGATTATGAAGCGTTTCCCATGATCACCTATTTAAGATGAAATTTGAGAGCCTACAGAAGACCTGATTTCCACAGCCCATATCTCTGAAAATATTGTGAAAAAGCTCTCAATGTTTGCAACAATGTTCCTCAGGATTTCGGATTCGCACTCTAAAAATTTCAGCTTTTGAACCTTCGTAGAAAAAACGTTATAGCAAAAATGCCACGATGACCTGTTTGGAGTAGAAAAACCCTAGAATCCAAAGCTCTGATACCAAATGTTATGAAACCAACTCCAAAAATAGAAGAAAAGAGATGTCAACGCCTTATAAATAAGCCACTTCGAGGAGGAACCTCCAATGCCTTACATGAATAAAAAATTCTTGAATGATACAAATGACAAAACCTCCTTTCTATATATAGGAGTCCATGGGGCCATAATGTAATCCTAGTGGGTCTATAATGTAATCCTAGCCGACCTAACAATAATAATGTAAGGGCACAATAATAACAATATGGGGGTTACAGGGGTACAACAATAACAATAAAGGGGGCTACACTAACATAATAAGGGAGTACACTAGTAATATAGGGGCTTAACAAAAACTAAGTTCAGACTTTCCCAATGAAAAAATAGAATCCATTTGTATTTTCTTTGAATAAAAGAAGAAACCTTACAACCTTGATGCCTTGATGTTTGTACAAGTTCTTATGGGGTCCCGAACAACCGTTTTCCTCAGTTTTACAAGACTCCAACTCTCTAAATCAGCATAAGACTATGGCCATGAGTGTGTAATCTCTCTCATGCCAATGATGCCAAATGTGGAGAGTATGATTCCTTCAACAATTCTCTTCTATAAGCTAAGAAGTATGTATCAACTACTAAGTAAAAAAAGTACCCTTGAGACTGAAACTTGGTCTCAATTTATAGCTAAAGAGAGGTAGTTTCAGCTCCAAAAAGGAAGGGATAAAGCCCTCTCATCATGGGATTTTAGCTCCAAAAACCAAGGGATAGCTCCATTTATGAAGGGATGAAGGTTCATGAAAGGAAGGGGTGAAGCTTGACCAGATAGTGCTTCTAGAAGGCCCCAATTGGGAGAATATTTGACTGGATGGGCTTCTAGAACTTAATTTTCTCTTTATTTTACCTTTTATGGGGGTTCGCAGTTTTAATGAGCTTTACCTGTGGGATGTACCATAGTTTTTATAGCAATTAGCCATGGTACCACAAGGAATGACTAGGAAAAGTGCAGAGTTAGGCTTTTTAGGATTTTTAAGAGCTTTTCTCTAGTTCCAAGACTTGGTTGAGGAACTTTATGTTTTTATACCTCTGAGGGAGAAAAAAATAGGTAATGATGAACCCATATAGATAGCTAAATTTCATGGTGAAAAATTTTAGTGTAACAACAGCCACAAGCGAAAATGCCACAACCTTCATTTCAACAAGTAACTTATCTAAGTTTTGGTCAACAGAATCTTCAAGCGTTTGCTTATAAAAAAAAACCCCTATGTGGGTTACCAGCAATAGATTCCTTATGCTGGTGCTCAAAGGCCTTTTTCCCAAGAAATTCCATCATACCCTAGTTATGCTCAACCCAACCTTAATCGAAAGTTTCCCTTTGTTGGAACTTTATAATTACCAAATATAAACCATCTCACCAATGATCCAATCAACTACGCTCCTTGATGGCCGATGATAGCTCATAAAGTACCCTCAGATATTCCTAAGCTCAATGTAAACCCTTGGGAAGAGCCATCGACTCATGTTATGACTTATCATTTATGGTGTTCATCTAACTCCCTAAATGATGACTTTGTTCGACTATGTATTTTCTAGCGTACGCTCATTCGTCCAGCTGCAAAATGGTACATTGAGTTACTAAGAGCTTCTTTTGATAATTTGACTACCCTAGCTACTGTGTTTTTGACCCACTTCCACTTACCCATATGATATGAAACTGGAACGAAATTCTTGAGTATTTTTAAACAGACTAATTCTACTGACATTTCTGATCATATTCATGAGTGGCATCATCGTTGTAGAATGGTTAAGCCATTTTTTCCTGATCAGATCCTTGCTAAGTGGTTCATTAAGTCCCTATTACCATCTATAACTGAGGATGTGGCTAAGGGTGGCATCATCACTGAAGAGTAGGGCATTTCTCATGCCCAATATTTAGACTTGATTTATACTCAGTCTGGCACACTCTATGAGAAAATTCCCAATGCGTTGTGATCTAATTGTACTGTTCCTCCTCCATCAAAGGAGTCTCATGTCGGAGACGGTATGATCGGTACTGCAAGCACACATCACTCTAATGCATCTAATCTTTCACCTTCTTCTGAAATACTTGTCGTGTCATCTGACAAGGGAAAAAGTGACAAGTGACCTGGAAGTAAGAAAAAGGGGAAATCAAATAAAAAGCAACTTCTACCCCATAGGAAATATCATCTGATCAATCGAATAGAAATTAGAAACCTCGTTACCCTTGTATAATCTATAATGAGGAAAACTTTGTTCGAGATTTTCCTCACCATGCTGAAGTCTCAAAAATGGTTAATACCTCACATGCATCAGCTGTTTTGATAGATCTATTTCCAAATCCAGACACAAATTTGGTTGCTAGGATCCAGCTTCTAGTTCACAAGTGATTATGTTGTCTGTCACGAAGCCATAAACTAATGTTTTGGTGTCAACACGTAATAAATATTATGGTAGTCATTCTATTGATCAACCTACTACCTTGACCATGAATCTGTCTACAGAATCAATACCGCCACTTGTTATTCCTGAATTGAAAATAAAGCCAACAAAGGGAGTCGTTCATAAATTGACATTTAATCCTCGAGTTAGAGCTACTCAAAATTATAATATAGTTGAAGATTTGGCTCAATCCCCTTCAGCTATATCAGAGCTTGAGGTACCAAAAAATTTTCCCTCCCAAAAACAGGCTTTGTTGTCGGAAATTGGTGGAATTGATCTGACAGATTCCAATATCGTAGTATTTAATCATATGGGCTATGTGCCACAAATACTAGCAGAATTGGCATTCTCCATCCAGGTAAATGTTCTCAGTCACCTTGTTCATCGTACTATTATTGATGAGGGAGAATCTACGTGCATTATCTCTCTAAATTGTTGGAAGTCACTTGGATCGTCATGCATATCTCAATCGCCTACGACGTTGAAATTTTTCGACGAATGTACATATAAGCCTTGTGGTATTATCAATAACGTGCATGTTGAACTAGGGGGGAAAATAGTGAATGTTGAAGTTGAGGTCATTGACGGACGATCATTTCTACATATTTTAGAATGATCGCCTTTCCACATAAAGGTGTCATAACAATCATCAATCAACTATCCTTCTTTGCCTCTAGTTCCCATGTAACTGGAAGTGTTCTGTTAGTTCACGCACACCAACTCACACTTTAGAACATTGGTGTATAAATCTTAAAGGATTCCACTCTCATGGGAACCTTTGCATTACCGCTGCCTGTGATGTTGGAAGAAATTGCAACCATAGAGACCTGCTACATGATCTCTTCCACTCCATTTGGCTTAAGGAAGAGTACGGGTGATTCCAAATTTGTTAGGTTGGATGAGTTTCTGCCGCCCAGCCCAATTGAGCTGGCATAGCAATCAATCTATCTAGCTTGGGCAGCGAATCTGAAATCATCATCGCCGGTCATTTGGGTTGATCGTTCATTAGATTATGGTACTCCATCTGATCCTTTTTCCTCTTCTTTCTTGACAGATGAGAATATTATGGAAACAATGATGTTAGAATGAGAACCATGGGAAGATCATCATCATCATTCCCATATTCAAGATTACGAAGAAAATAATATTAGTGAACTATATCACCCATCAATCAAAACATTCTTTTTGAATTCTTTTCCTATTAATGCAATCAATTCTGAGTGAAATTTATCAAATATTGAAGAAACCATTTCTATCGATATTTCGACCAAACCTAGCTTTGTAGAAAACATTCATGTCAGTGTGTCGTGTTCTCCATCAAAAATCGAAACGTATCACTCTCTCTTTCATGAATTTCATGATGTATTTGGTTGGTCTTACGAGGAAATTCCAGACATATATAATATTATTGTTGAACACATGATTAATATGTACCCTGATGTCAAGACGGTACGTGAATGCCTTCATCCTGTTCATCCGAAGAAGGCCCTCGCCATTAAAGCAGAAGTTGCAAAAATTTTGCGTGTTGGTTTCATTTACCCTATTCTGCTAACTGATTGGGTTTCCAACATCATTCCTATCATGAAAAAACAAGGAACCATGAGAGTGTGTGTCGATTATCAGGATGTCAATCTTGCTTGTCCAAAAGACAACTATCCTACTCCTTTTATCGACTAGATTATTAACAATTGTGCTGGATGCGAAAATTTTTCGTTCATGGATGGATTTTCTGGCTAAAATCAAATCAATATCTGCCAAGAGGACCAGTATAAGACATCATTCATCTATCCCTCGGGCACATTCGCTTACTGGAAACTCCCTTTTGGTTTAAATAACACTGGGGAAACTTTTCAGAGAGCAGTGGATTATGCTTTCAATGACATCAAGCACATTGTTCAACCCTCTCTAGATGATTTATCCGTGCATTCACGAAATTAGACTAATCACCCTATGCATATGAGAGCTATCTTTTTACGCTGACAACACTGTAAAATATGCCTCAATCCACATAAATGTGTGTTTTATGTTGGTTTTGGTCATTTGCTAGGATTCATCATCTCAAAAGAAAGAATTCAAATAGACCCACTAAAGGTCTAGGCCATTCTTGATTATCCTGTGCCATCAAATTTGTTTTAGCTATAGAAACTTCAGGGAAAGGCTAACTTCCTAAGGAGGTTCATGCCCGACTACATCGAAATGGCTAAAGGATTTACTCAGCTCTTGAAAAAGGCGTTTCCCTTTCATTGGGACCAAGTTGCGCAAGCTTTTTTTGATGTTGTCAAGGATACACTTGTCTAGGCATCATTAATGTATCCCCCCAATTATCATAGTGATTATTTCTTATTTATCATCACGACTGATACAACCATTGCTATGGTATTGGTCCAAGTAGAAAATGGGATAGAACATATGATCTATTATTTGAGTCGTAATCTCAATGATATGGAAGTGAAGTATTAGTACATAGAAAAGCTTTCCTTGGCGACTGTCCAAATATTTTGCCACTATATCCTCTTCCGGAAGACCATTGTCATTTCAAATTGCAACCCCATGACTTATATTTTATCATGTCAAATGCTGGGGAGCAGGTATTCAAAATGGATTATCATTTTGCAGGAATTTGATTTGGAATTCATCAATTCCAATTCAAAGAAGTCTTTAGTTTTGGCTGAGCTTCTCTATGACTTTCCCTTTAATAGTACTGCTACTACGTAAGAACCATATATTCCTGACAAGTCTCTATTTCTGATCGGATCATATGATCCTTGGTATGGGATTTTATCATTTATCTCCAGACCCAAAATTTTCGGCCTGATACCACTTGCTCTAACCAGTGACGTATTTGATACCAAGCCAAAGAGTATTTGATCGTCGGTGATACACTTTATCATCGTGGTGTTGATACAATTTTAAGAATGTGCCTCACTCATGAGGAGTCCGAAAATATTTTAAATGATTGTCATGCTAGGGCTTATGGTGGACACTTTTCTGGCTACGCTACCACACAAAAGATACTCTGCGCCGGTTACTTTTTGCCTACCATATTTCGTGACTACATCCTTACGGTCACAAGTTGTCATGCGTGCCAGAAATTTGATCGTAAAATCCGAAAACCGCCATCGCCAATGCATCCTATTGTCTTTGTGGGACCATTTTCCAAATGAGGCATTGAATTCATGACCTGTAACCCTCGTTCATTCAGGGGGCATGGTTATATTATTGTCGCAGTTGACTACTTTACCAAGTGGGCCGAAGTGATTCCTACATTCAACAACATAGGAAAAACAACTGCATTGTTTTTATTTAATCATGTTATTGCACGGTTTGGGGTCACACAGGCTATAGTCACAGATCATGGTAAGAATTTTTGCAACCATATGATGACTGAGTTGACTTCCAAGTTAGGAATGTCACATGGTAGTTCTACTCTCTATTATCCACAATCAAATGGATAATTTGAGGCTATGAACAAGATTATTAAATGAATACTTCAACGAATGATAGGAGTTCATAAACGAAACTAGAATTTAATCATGTACTTGGCCTTGTGGGCATACCGAACCTCGGCGAGAAATGCAACTAAATTTACCCCCTTTAAATTGGTGTATGGTCTGGAAGCTATCTTGCCAATCCAATGTGAAATATTGTTATTAAAATTCGCAATCGACTTGTTACCTGACACCTTTGTCGAAGAAGCGCATCCATTAGGGGAATTTTGAGGTAAAAAATGAGCCTCCTAAGAAAAATGTACAACCAAAATAAACTTTATAAGAACCAATAGGATTAAAGATGATGAAGTCAACCATGGGGGATTATTCACCATGTTTTAAGTAAAAAGGTAAAAAGATTAAAAAATAGTAAAATAATAAGGTTACTTTTTCAACTCGTATTTTCAACTTATCTCCCAAATTTTTTACTCAAATTTCAAGCAAGAGTACTCGTTGGATGCAAAATTTAATTCCTCATCCAAGGATTACCCATGTTGCATACTTTAGATGGACCCCGCTACACGAAAAATTAGAAATACATGAAAAAACATGATTGCAATCGCGTTTTTCATGTATTTATAATTTGTCATGTAGTAAGGTCCATCAAAAGTATTCAACATGGGTACTCCTTGGATGAAGAACTAAATTTTTCATCCAACAAGTACTCCTACTCAAAATTTGAGTAAAAAATTTGGGAGATAAGTTGAAAATATGAGTTGAAAAGGTTGTTTTTTTTTCCATCTAAAATTTGATGATGTAATCTAATATTATTTTAATATTTCCACTATTATTTTATAATTTCCTTAGGAGGCCCATTTTAGACCTCAAAGTTCCCCTAATGTTTTTAGCCTCATCCATCCTGATGAAATGCATTGTGAAGACAAAATGGCCAACAAAGCACATAAGAGATGTATAAAGGCGCAATATAATAAGCATTTCCAGCCTCACATTTTCTCAGAGGGCAACTTGGTCTTTATTTATGATCAGGAAGCTGATGTAATAGGTATAGGAAAATTTGAGCCGTTATGGCATGGCCCCTATATAGTCAAAATAGTTCTTGCTAAGGGTGCCTACGAGTTGGTAGATTACGATGGAATTTCGTTGGCACAACCCCAAAATGGGTTGTATCTAAAACGTTACTATGCATCATGGGCATAGTAATTTTTTGTATTATATTATATATATATGTTGTTGATTTTCATTTACTATCTTAGTTTTTTTTTTTTATAGTTTTCTTGACGTTAGTAATCCTCTTTACATTTCATCGCAGATGTCTGAATCTTTGGAACCATTTGTTGGGTATGCTGATGGTGCTAGTCATAGTACGCAAAATCTATCCTCTACAGTGTGGGCCATTTTCGCTTCAAACAACAAGTTAGTGAGTTTTCAAGGGATTTGTATCAGTCAATCTACAAACAATATCGTTAAGTATATAGCATTGATCGAACTTCTCTCTGATTCCATTTCATTTAGTATTAACCACATCATTGTAAGGTTAGAATCACAACTTGTCGTATTTCAACTTACTAGTGTTTATGTTGTTAGAAATACAATACTGCATCATATGTTCCTAAGGGTTTGACTTTTGGAAAGACATTTTGATTTCATTCAATATCAACACATTTCCAGAAACTTGAACACATTAACTGATTTTTTAGCGAATTATGTTATAAATAGACATTTGCAACACATGTAAAGACACATTCACATAATTGAATAGGATTTTACAATAAACATAGGAACACACTGAAATCAAATAGATAGATAGTTATAGGTTTTAAAAAATTTGTGCCCAAGACACATTGGTCATCTGACCTCAAAATATATGAAACATGTCAAAAGTAAACTAGTGATGCTAATTATAACATGCCACTGATCTAGCTATCCTACGGAGTAACCGCATCCAATGGTTAGGAATAGAAATAGTATGGCACTATAGTCGCATGGGTAACTCTTGGATCCGATAATTTGGAATCCCAAAGGTCAACCTCTATATGTGCTGCTGAAGCTCAGTGAGAGTCTTAGCCATATCTAAATCATGAAGGATTGCTCTCCCAATAATCCTCTCTACTGCTTTATCCACTCCATGCTTTGGCTTTCCCACTGGTTGAACTCGAGCCATATCTGCATTACATTAAAACTTTAGTTTAGTCTTGGGAAAACATAAAAATACAAAAACATGTATAAACCTTAGAAAAATCAAAAAACATGGTCAAAATATTCTTACCGATGCACCCCACTGAGCACCTTATGGTAAAGCTAAGTCTGGATCTATTCGAAAATCGATTCCTGCATATGAATAGTCATCAATGGCAATAATCTGTCGCTTGAACCAAGAGAAGAATGTAGTCAATAACACGATGGACGATTGGCCTGCATGTCTTGCCATTAGTTCCACCCATCTCTGCATCCTTGGATCTCTAGGGTTAGACACACCCAATGTCACATGTTGAGGCTGCATCAGTGGAATCCAATCTAAGGTAAAATAAATGAGGATCAAACCATAGTTGACATTTTTCTTCCTTCCTCCCTTGGACATGCTCAGTTGTTCTTTCATTTGAGAGAGTACATCTTCAACCCAGTTGAAAACTATTAGTTCCATGCACTCTAGCGCATACTGCATATAAGATCTATTTACTACATGTAGTGTAGCGGTACCAACAAGCTTTGCTATCGTGAATAAGATTGTTCTCAATGGAAAATCACGAACGTCATGGATTTTATTTTCCCATCCTTACTAGGCTCTGCCCCTGGATAACAATACTGCAAAACATAGTCTGTCACCATCTCTCCTCCAAGAGTAGACCCTGAGAGAGAAAAGGGTAGGCCTCTCCTCAACAAACCGACTAGAAAATAGATATCCTCCACTAAAATTGGAACCAATTTGTTCCCAATATGAAGTGCCTCAATTGCTGGATCCCATGCACGAACAAGAACTCAGGTAGTTCCATATGTTGCCTCATACCTGATAAATGGAAGTACTTCAATAACACAATCTCTGAGGGCTCTTACAGTACCCGGATCATTAAGGGAAATCATGTTTTGTTCTTCATGCTCTCTTTCCCTCCAAGTAATTGTCATTTTAGTTCGATGAATCCCTGAAACATAACTATAAGACTCATTAGGACCCCTTTCATGCAAAAAATTAGGAAAATTTTGGTTAAAATGCAAGAATAAAGAATGTGAATTGCACCCAACACGGTCTTGGTCAATAGATAGTGCATTTCACATGGAACTAAGCTTCATTTCAAGGGCATTCCAACACAATTTTCGATGCCCAAGGGTGTGCTTCCCTCTTTTGAAAATGAATTTACCCTAAGGGGCCCAAATCCATAAAAAATGCAATGAAATGAAATAAAAAGACTACTGAAAGAAAGAGGAGGTTTATGGCACCAACCTGGATCAAACAACGAGGAAACCCATCCACAAAATCGATTGCAATCAACAGCTGAAGTTTGGGGGAAAAAACAGGTTCAGAGCTCCAAAATGCAAATGGTAACTTTCAAATGGTAAAAATGAATAGTAAAAATCTTTTAATTAGTTATTTGGTTATTGAAAATCATATTTATAGCTGTGACTATGGTTTTATTCAATTTTTATCATGAAACAAGTATTTTTAATCCATTTGATGTTTTTTTGAATAGGTTCAACTGATATAGCAGATTAGTCGTGCGCATTTATTGCAAGAATGATTTAACCACAAAGCATAATTGTATCCTTATTTTTTGATCTTTGATAAAAGAAAAAAAGGTCTTGAAGCACACTTTTATCTCTTTTTCGAGATTCGATAACAATGAAAAAGGAACCCCTAGAGTCTTCTTTTAGCTCTTTTCAGACTCCGATGATGTGAAAAGAATGCTGAGCACTTGTCTTTTCGAGCTCATAAAAGTAAATGAATTTATATATACTCAGTATAGATTTAACCCTTTTCTAGACTGAGATAGATTATTTACAAAAAAGGAAAACCTTAGTCAAACATTGCTAGGAGGTTCTCTCAGATATCATTTTACACTTTTTCGGATATGAGCGACAACTTTATGAAAAAGTATTTATGGATTTTTCTTTTTTCCTCTTTTTCAAACTCTCTAAATATGAAAAAGGACCAGGCTTTCACGGTCGTTAGGCTCGTTAAAACATAAAATAGCAACACGCTTGTCGATCATGGAAATAATCGAGTTCCAGTCATCACTAGACTCATTAAATTATTAAATAGCGATACATTATTTGCCTGAAGGGTTCAATTATAGATCAAGCATATGTTACCCTCGTCAATCTTGTTAAAAGATAAAGAGGTACTGGTCGATAGATGACTGGGGAAAATTTGGGAAAGTGAATAGAACTTTTACGGCAGCAGGTCGCTTTTGGACATGACACTTCACTCCATCATTGTGACGGTTTGGGTTGTGTAATATTCTTGACAGTTCATTCATACATATGGTTCATCATACCTTCACGTTGGTTTTGGGTCAATGCTACCAACTCATCTTAGTGTCACCGATATGTTAAAGAGAAGTCATCCAGTGAATACTCATCCTTCTGAAATACTCATAAACCTTCATTCTCATGACAATAATTCTTGAAAATTGCTACATCAAAAAGGGGCAATATTTGAACATAATTCTGAGGTAGTGCCTGTTGCAGCATTATCTAGTTTTGATAAGTTAGCATAATAGTCAAATAACTTTGAAAATTTTAAGGTAGGATGTGGATGCAAAAGAATGAAAAAGTTGAATGTTAGGAAATTTTGATATTTTATAGGCATCCATATCAATAAGATGATAGGTGTTAGATGCCCTAAATAAATAAGAAAAAGCAAAATAAAATTTTAGGGAAGAAAAAGAAAAGGAAAGCTTCATTTTATATTTTTTTAAATGCACAGGCTACTAGTCTAAATGCACCATGAAAAGAAGAAGATTAATCTAAGTTTTATATGGTTATTTAAGCATATTACCTGATATCCTAAGTTTTAAAAAAATATTTCATTCCCCGCCATTCATCCCTTTCATTTTTATTTTTAAAGTCATACCCCTTTTATATTTCATTCCCGACATTTCATTAAATAACCTCCTGACCCCACTAATCCATCTCATCACATCCGACGACTCTCATAGATTTTCAGGCCCCCTTCGTGAACTGAGCTTCACTGGGAGTGTCCAAACTTAGTAGTATTTCCAACCACACCTGTTGGTACGTGGCAACACCATAACCTTTCGGACCCCTCATGAGCGAAACCGAAAACTGCTCAACCTCCCCTCTGAAATGCTGATTCCTGATACTATTACCACTTACCTAACCGTTGTGCATCTTCCATTCATATGCTACCACCTCATCCTCCCGTTAACCTCATTCACCCATTAACCTCTTCAAATCACATCAATTCACTCCATAATAATCTTTTAAGCATTCAATTTTCTTAACTGTTAACCCGCGCCACCAATGGAAAACCTGGATTTCTGTATAAACCCTCTTTTATCTGTTTACAGGTTAAAGTATTGTTTTAATTGCAGGTTGCTCAGAAAACCCTGACACTGTCAACTTCCAGTGACACATATACCGGCTCATTACAATTATTATTTCTATTCCCTGTCCAAAACGTGTTGTCTGTCCAAGAATTGCCTATATTCCCAGTCAATTTTCACTCTCAGCTTTAACCATCATGCCTCCCAAAGACAAGGGACTAGAGGAAAATGTCAATCCTATGATATTTCCTCCTGTAGATCTTCACCATATCACTATGGCTAATAGAGACTACAAGATCCATGAAACACTCTACGAGCTCGACCTTTTCGAGATGTATTTTTGGCTAGAAGATAAGTGGATTTATAAATCAGATGAAATCCAACTTTGGGAGTCAAACTTACCTCGTTATATTTTTCCTCCTACCCACAGCACTCTTGATTTCATTATAAAATGCCATACCTCATATTTTCCAAGTCAAAGGGCCATAACCAATTCCCATGGAAACTTTTTATTCACCATAACCCCTCAGGATATTGATGAAATGATGCAAGCCCCCATAGTCAACAATAGCACCCCATTTTCTTATGAAGCTCTGGTTGAACTATACCAGAAATTAGAATTTTATAAGAGAGCCCAAACTCTATAATTATTCTTAACATAAGATGATTCATTACCAAAGAAAAATCCTCCCTATCCCTCATCCATATTCTTTGAGAGAACCAAGCATATAAAAATTGTTATATCTTACCTTATTGGATACTACTCTAACCAGTATGTAGATGAGGCCATTATAGGATTTTTGTCAATATTTTCTAATAATACTAAGCCCTCAATTGTGTTCAATTTTAGTCATTTCCTTGTAGAGTCTATTCATAAAAATTCGGTAAATTTTCACATAGAGGAGGTATTTAAATATACCTTTGTTTTAGTCTACATGTTCCTATACTTTCAGGAGGACAACATGAAATTATCATTGCGGAAACTAGATGAGAAAGGAAACCAGTAGTCGGTCATTTTTTGGACCACACTGGTTATGAAAGATCAGAATGAGTTCACATATAAACAATTGATTGAGATGTTTTTCCACCTAGCCATAGGCCTTCTAAACAGTAGAAAAGAACCAAGTATTAGTGAAGAAATCAAAAAAATTTTGCAGCTATCAGAACATGTACAAACGGGAGACTGGTACTTATATGACAATTACACAAAGATAATGATTTTTGGATGTGAGATGAAACCATATAAGTTGCCAAAATTCCTCCCAATGAGGATTTTTTCCTTAGAATCCATGAGGTAGATGATCAACATGGATCATGTCCATTTTTTTTCTGCCAAGAAAAAGTCTTAGTTTAATATAAAATGCTAGTTGGCCCATTCATTTGCAACAACAGGAAAGCACGAGCGGAGGAAGACCAATTGTTGAAGAAAATGAAATTTGATCTTATTTTCACTTGGTCATATGATCCATTAGGGATAATTTCCAAATTAAGGGTAGAAACCAAATCTACTCCTTATTTTCGCACACCAAGGCTAGAAATAAAAGAGTATAAGAACCAGCTAGAGTGGATAGAGAATACATTACATGAGGTAGAAGAACAATAAGTCTCTTCATCAACAGTGTAGAATCCTACCATGCAAGAGAAGATAGCCAAAAGGAACAGAGAAGAAGAGTCCCCTTTAGAGACAGATATCTTCAGTAAAGGATTTAAAATCATGTATAGAAAGAAGGCTAAGATTAGTTCCAGACTAAGCCATCGAAAATATTCAGAGAAGAAGATTCCTATCACCACTAATGAGCCTCTTGTATCTTCATTAGTAGGTGATCAGTCTACACAGTTTCCTACCACCTCCATGACCTCAAAACAACATCATCAGATTATGCACATAGGTACATCTAGTTCAAGTGAGCTAGAGAAAAGCACCATGGATATCTTCAAGGAAATAAAACTAAAAAATAAAGCCTTCAATATAAACACATACAATCAATTTTGGAAACAAACCGCGGGTGCCCAAAGCAAGCTATTTTCAGCCTTTAAGTTAGAGAAAGGGAAAATGCTAATAACATTTCTTCGGGCACAAGTTCGTCAGCCCAAAGGAGAATCAAATTATAAGAAAACATCTCTTGAGTTTTATGTTAAGGACATACATCCCATTGACAAAATGGAGATGCATAGATAGATTAGAGAGATTATTTTCTCCACTATAACTAACACTTCTATGACTTTGTCCAAATTGCAAGTCACACTAGCAAATGTCTGGTCACAGATCAACATGGAAAAAGTTTCATATTTTTCCAAAGATACCAAGATTAAAACCTTGGAATATTTGGTGATAAAAATGGGTTATGATCCTTTTAACATCAAATCTAGAGATGAGCTAATTAAGAAAAAAAAATATAGATATTGGAGCATTAAGTAAGCAGTTAAAATTGCTAGCAACAGAAGATCCTTTAGCTAAGGAGATTGAAGAGACAAAGACACAAAATATAGACATGATGAAGATCATCATAGAACAGAATACATAGTTGAAGCAAATGGAAACTGAGATAGATAAATTGATTAAATAAAGCAATAATTCAACTAAAAAAAATGCTCCTTTAGATGCACTTCCTATCACATCCATTCCTACAACTATATCTTCTACCACCAGTAAAGGAGATGTTGTAGACCAGTTGGCCAATACACTAAAAAATATGACCTTGCAGACTAAAGAAATTAAGAAACTACAGGATCAGGTAAAACTTTTGGAGGATCAACAAAGGAAATCTGATACTTTTCATGCAACATAGCTTCAAAGAGCTCAGAATCAAGTAGAAATATGGAAGAAATCTGCAACTGAATATTCCATTCGCTATACTCTTGGTAATTTCAATGAAATTATTTGGAACAACATCATTGAAGAAATAGGTGAAATCTGGCCATGTGTCCAGGTCATCTTTGAGTAAAAGGAATTAGTGGAAAAGGCAAACCAAACAATTGTTGATATAAATACTCAACTGGGAGAAATTCCTAATACATCCAACAACATTATAAAATTTCTAAATTATAAAGGCAGGTGTGAACTAGATTTTCTAGGGGTAGATGATAGGACTGCGAGGATTCTTGAGGTGAAGAAAGTTTTGATAAAAAATAACTTAGTAGTGAAATTGACAGAGAAGTGTCACACTCTTGAGATTGCAATCAACGGATGTTTCTCAATAATTGATGCATTGAAAAAAAAGGTCTACCATCATTGTTTGTAATAAATGATAAATTAATTCTATGGAATATTACATGAAGAAGATTAAAGAAATAGTAAGGACTGCATCCATGTCCTCTATTAAAGGTTCCATGACAGGAAAATCGTTTTATGAAGCTATTGAAAATATTAGTTTTATTCAACATGAGATAAAACATATTTTTACCATAAAACCCACTTTTTCTAAGTATACTGAGGTAGATGAAATCTACCACAGGGTAATTCAGATTTCCATTCTAGATCAAGAATGGTGGGAAAAGCTATGCGAATATCAGGAATAGAAGACATATACAGTTTTCCAGCGCAACACCAAAATAGTGGCCACTCAGCAACATTTTTCCATCAAAACAGGGCCAGACATGCAAATTCATTTCTTTGGATCGAATTCCTTTCCTTTTTGTTAACTTTGAGAAATAATAGCTTGCCTTGTCACTAAACCATTTATTATAATTTTTATATATTTTTTAAATACTTCATTTCGTGGAAGTATTTGGGGTTGCACCCTTGAGGTAGTTATCTGACAGGTTTGTAATAAGTTGGATCATTTTTTATATCATAAAGGATTCTAGATTTACTTCATATGGCTTGTATTCTTGTGAGTTGTTTTCATTGTGTTTTTCATTATGTATTCTTCATATAATTTAATTTGTTTTCAGTTATCCGATTGAAAATTTAATTGAATGTCAGTTTTGTTTTCGATCCGTTGTGAAGTTGTATTTTAATTAAGAGATTAGTTTACAAGACTATATGTTATTGTAAATTCCTCTTGAAATTTAAATTACAAAAATGTTTTTGTTATGACTTGATTATATTTTGTTAATTATGAAAACATAGTTTTCATAATTTCTTCTTATAAATGATGATATACTCTATCAGAATATTAAATAATGTATACTTCTCTATAGTCTTCTTATCCATCCCACTTAAAATCAAATTAGCCATATGCATTTAAAGAACAAACTTTCATTTTATTAAGGATATTTCTAAGTTTAAATCACTTGTTCATAAAAATATTCACTGGTCATCCAACTATTCAAAACAACAAAATATTTTAGATTCTTTGGCAAAAATTATCGACCTTTGGTTATCTCAAAGGGAAACAGTGTCGTGAGTTGTTGGGGTAAGATCAATGGAGCGAATCTGGCCAGATTAATGGATGGGGTTGTGAAGGTGTTGATGGAGTGAAAAATTGCAAAGGTAATGATGGAATGAAAGGAAGAGATGATGTTGTAGTTGTGTGAAAAGGTGTAATAGCAGGTGGTGAAGCAAAAGCCTATTGCTCGTACTGGGAATCGGTTATGTCTGAAGTTTCTTGAAACTTATCCACCAAACCTTTAAGTTTTTAGAAATTAGACCATATTTCACTATCAACCTCGGAATAACAAGACTTAAAAAATGGTACAAAAGTTTCAAAATCAATAGGCTCGAAGATAATTTCTGAAAGAAGAGTTTCAGACTTTGACTTAAATAAATATGTTTCAATTTTAAAATTATAAGACAAATTTTTTGAAGCAGATCTCATAGGCAAGGAGTTTTATTTCACAAGTGGAGGAATAGCCTTTCCAAATTTCTGAGACTTAGTCTTATGCTTTCTTAAAAGACTCCCAAGGTCATTTACAATTGGTGAGGGATTTGGGTCTGGATTTGACCTAATGTGTCTTTTGGAAGCCAGGTTTTCTTGACAATTGGTACTTTGGCTCAAATTTACAGACTCGACCTTCTTTGAATGTCAGAACTTCTCACCCAAAATTCTAACCTTCAGTGAACTAAAGAAATTTTCCCAAGGAAATTTTTGCAATCGCTCCCTGGAAACATCGCCAAAATTTTTACCACTCCCCCCTACTTCCCAAGGCTGAGAATGGAGCTGAAGGAAGGTAATCACATACCAACCTTTAGGTTAGGTATCTAGCCCTACCAGGACCAGAGATGGCTATATAAATGTCACATTGTAGGTAAAAGGATGACTGAATATAATTTTTAAGGCTATTTATGATGCTCAATAGATTAGGGTTTTTGTCTGTTTGGAGTTTTGTTGGATAGGGATGACAGTTAAGAAACTAGGTATAGGGTTTTGGTCTAAATTCAAAGGTTTAGTTGCATATGTAAGGTTGAGGCATGGTAGGTAAGATAATAATCAACCTTTATTTTTCATTGTGTATAGAGTGAACTGAGAGGGAGCTAGAATGAGCAATAAACCGAATTCATTCATCAAAAGAGAAGAGATAATTTCATGAAAATCATATAGAAAACAGAGCATGAAAATCATTATTTATGTCAATAAGCTAATAAGAATTAGCATAAATAATCATATATGTGAAATATGGATAAGATAACATTCAACATCATGAGTTTACAGAGAAAAACAAATGTTAATGTGAATTCTAATCGAAAGCATACGAAAAAAAACTCATTTTAGCTGTGCATAATAGACAACCCTAACATCAAATATGGATGTAAATTTCCTTAGATCTATATTTAGTGATTAGAATAAATGCTACAAGAATGAAGATATATGTAGTTAAAGACATTAAACAAAAAATAAAAAGCAAGAGTTTCTCCTGCATCCAATGAACAAGACAATAATATTTAAAGAATTTTTTTGTATTATGACACCTGGGAAGGGAATATAGAAAGATGTTACCAGTCCCACTCAATGGGATGGGTTATTGTATGTCCTCAGGCTTCAGATATAATATCTCTCTCTCTTGATGGTGGAGAAAACCTAGACAGAAATGGAATTCAAAGGGAGCTCACAAGCAAAAAGTAGAAAAATATGACAATGATGGAGGATCAAAGTCAGACCAAAAGTATAGATCTAAAGTGATCTTTAGGCAAAAAAAGGTAGTGAATGAATGGAAAAAACCTTCTATTTATAACAAAATATTGAGTTAGTCTAGATATTGGTGCATAATTAAAATATTATTAACCAAATCTAGATCCAAATTTTATGGAATATTTTATTTTTTTTGTTGGAGGGAAAATGAATTTGAAAATGGTCAAATCCCTTTATTTGTAAATAATAAATAAATAAATTATTTATTTATTATTTTAAGAATGTGTTTGAGTAATAATTAAATAAATAGTGATTTATTCAATTATTTATAAATGATTTAGTCAAATTTAACGAGGAATATTGTTTAAATAATGTTTTAAATAATTATTCCTAGAAAATAATAAGATAAATAATGATTTATATAATTTATTTTCTTGTTATGGGTTAAATATGACCAGGAATATTAATTAAATTGTGGTTTAATTAATTATCCTTTGAGGAAAATCAAACAAATAAGGATTTATTCAATTATTCCTCATGGGGTTTCCTGTTTAGACCAAAAACAACTTAATAAATTATGGATTATTAAGTTATTTTTCATAGTGAAAGAAATTTTACTATAGTAAAACTGTTCTTACATGGTGTACTTTGGTTCATCTAATAGTAACAAGTTATATGACCAAAAATCGGTGTAACAGATTGCCCCCCAGCATGCGAGCATTAGGAGCTAATCGTATGACCGAAGTACATTGTAAGAACTCAATCACTAGACACCGAAGGGGGAGTCAGAGAGAGAGATAGAAATATATGGTATACTAAAGCACAAGAGGAAAATAGCCTAAGGAGGCAAGACTTACAGGTGTGGAAAGTCTCTTTTATGAGTGAGTACCTATTCTACATGAGGCGAGGGAGGCATACCTATGCCCGCCAAGATAACACAGTACAAAGAATAATTATGCATCCAGTAAACAAGGGACTAAACCATATAGTACATGCTAGCATAAACATGGGCCAGAGAAAAACATAATAATGGATCCCACATACATACTGTGCTTGGGAAAACAACCAGAAATTATACAATAATATCTAAGTACATGAGATATAAGTACAACCAAAGAGGCCCTATACAATAGGAAAGGGCTCCGAAAATATGAATGATACATGAAAACTAAAGAGCTGTTGCAAGCGGTTCAGGGTGTAACCATCAAATCTATGGAGATGCATCCAAGGCTGTAGTAGAGAAGTCATCCGAGCATCTGGGGGGCTACCTAAAGGGCCACCCCCTCATGAGGTCTGAAACATCTCACACACACCTGGGAATCACCGGTACAATCTGTTTCATCAATGAACCATCAAGTATATAGATCTCGATCATGCCATAAGGAGTTGGAAATGAGAAACAATCAATTCAAAGGGAAATAAAGGGATCCTTTTCTTGATCCGAGGCACCGAACAAGAGTGGAAGCTAGAACCAAGGTACACCGCCCTCTAGACCTATCTTCTAGAATGAGTAAGATGATGTCGACAGAAGGAGGTTTGCCATGGGTGAGGCAATAAGGGATCCTCAACTAAGGGTTGAGGGATAATATTAGAGTGACTGATAGAATGACACCAGGGATGATGGTGGAATGGGGGCTATTGAGTAATGAGATGATGATTGCCCTTGTTAGAGTAAAAAGGGCATGGATGACCGGCACCTATCGACACAACTCTGGAGGGGATGGGGAATAGTGTGAATGAAGGCTAAAATGTGAGACACGAGAGAGGAAAAAATCAATGAAGGATGGAAGACTATAGTGGGATACAAAAGGGACTCGGGACAGACTCCATGGATGTAATGATGACTCAAATCGGATGCTCTAAACAAGGGTGACTCGATGATGCTGCCACACAGAACAGGCCCGGTGGGGACCATAAAAACATGAGTACAAGATGGTTACTCACGAAGAAAATATACACGAGCATGGACAAGTATGAAGGCCAAGTGGTGCCCCAAGACAAGTGTTGCAAGTGAAGAAATTTGATTTTTAGGAGTGGTGAAGTGACCCTTCTTGGAAAAAATGTGTCTGGGTGAAGTATCAAATCACGAAAAACAGAAGGATACCCAGTTGAGATCTCGGTGAGAGATTTCCAACGGTGCTGATGATTTTTCAAACCGAGCTACAATTTTTTCACATATAGCAAAATAAAAATCTGGGGTTTCTCTTTTAATAAGGAATTTCCCTCCAATTTGATTCATTTGCAAGTGTAGTTGTTCTGAATGTAGAGAGGAGAAAAGGCCCTAAATCTTGCGGTGATCATAGCAGACAAACAAACTATTAGAATCGATATTCATTAATTGCAGGTAAGAGGCCTAACCCTAATTTTTCAATTCAGTGGATTACAAGTTTAGTTTAGGCACCGAAAGCTCAAGAACAAACCCCTACTCTTCTTCATGGTCAGGTCGCACTTTTTGGGGAATTTTCTACGACTTGGGTAGTAGGTTTTGGGCAGAAAACTAAGACCTATCCCAAGAATGGCCTGAAAAGTGGGACATGTCAGAGAAAGGGATTTTGGTGCTGTTTTGTCTGAGAGATGGAATTTTATGGTTATGATTCAGTATTTCCTTTCTGTACACTGACAAACATGATTTTTTCTCGTAGATATATGTTAGGTCCCTATATTACTAGTATAGTCTCTTATTGTTATTAGTGTAACCCCCTTATTTTTATTATTGTACCCTTGTAACCCCCATTTTGTTATTATTGTGCCCTTAAATTATTATTGTTAGGTCGGCTAGGATTACATTGTGGCCCACTAGGATTACATTATGGCCGCATGGACTCCTATATATAGAAAGGAGGTTTTGTAAATTGTATCATCCAAAAATTTTTCATTTATGTAATGTATTGGAGGTTTCCCCCTCGAAGTGGCTTATTTCTAAGGCATTGATATATCTTTTCTTCCATTTTTGGAGCTGGTTACGCAACATTTGGTATCAAAGCTTTGGATTCTAGGGTTTCACTGCTCCAAACAGGTCATCGTGGAATTTTCGCTATAAAGTTTTTTCTACAAATTTCCAGAAGCTGAAATTTTTAGGGTGTGAATCTGAAATCCCGAGGAAGATCTTCTAAAAATTTCAGAGCTTGGTTCGCAATATTTTCGGAGATATGATCTGTGGAAGTTAGGACTTTTTTCAGGCTCCTAAACAGGTCATCGTGGAATTTGCGCTATAAAGTTTTTTATACAAAGTCTCAGAATCTGAAATTCATAGGGTGCAAAGCCAAAATCCTGAGGAACATCAAAAAAAAATTTCAGATCTTGGTTCACAACATTTTTGGAGATATGATCTGTGGAAGGTAGTGCTTTTTCAGGCTTCTGAATTTCATCTCAAAGTGGTGATCGTGGGAAAATATTCATAACTCTCTCTTTGAGCATCGGATTGGAGTGACGTAAAAAGAGGTTGCTATTACATGGACTGCAGTTTCTTGGATATCAATTTTAGAGCCGAAGGATGAAACAGTGACATGTGGAAAGTCGTACAAGTTCGTTGTACTGAACCAGTGCATAATTAGGTCATTGTGGGAGATTGGACACAACTTTGTCTTGGGGAATCCAAATCAAGTCATACCTGTGGCATTAGAAAGATAATTCATAGGGATAAATTAGTACTGAAATTAAAATATCGAAGTGCTTCAATTATAGAGATAATCCAATTTCAATATCGAGCTCCTCAAAAACAAGAAAAAGGTGTGTATTTGTTTTGCAAATTGCATAAGTCTTGTTTGAAGAATCAATTTGAATTGATTCCAAGGGCATATTGTAGAATAGATATCAGTATTGGGTTCTAAAATATGCCTCGTAAAAATAATTCAACACCCATTAAGCCTTTAGAAGGCTTTACTATGACTCATGAAGATGAAGAATTGCAACATGATCTATCAAAATTACAAGAGCAAGTGCAACAAATTTCACTCTCGCAAAGAGCAACAAAAAATGAAATGGAAGTTTTGAAGAAAGTTGTGGAAGCTAAGATGGATGGCATAAAAGCTGACATGGAATCTAATATGGATGACATGAAATACAACATGGAAAACATGAAGAATGATCTAAAAGCAGACATCGAAGGCTTGACAAAGTTGATACAAGAAATGTTTCCTAATGGGAAAAGATAGTAGAAGAACCTCATGATGAGAACAAAATAAATGTCAATCGTGATTTCATAAACTCTAATGTTGGCGGGAAGAACAAAAATATTCCAAAAATGGATATGAGGAAGTTTGATGGAAATGATCCTGTAACATGGATACTACAGATGGAGCAATATTTTGATCTCCATAACGTGCAAAACACACAAAAGGTACGCATTGAAACTTTACATTTAGAACAAAATACATTTGTATGGTATCAATGGCTTTGCTCCCGTAAAAAAATTGTCACTTGGTCAATTTTTACTGAGGAAATGATAGCACATTATGAGGATACAAAGAGCAACACCTTCTTTACCCAATTGATAAATCTCAAACAAAAGGGTTTAGTGGGGCAGCACATTGAGGACTTCCAAAAATTGATTATAAGGGTAACTGATATTTCAGAGGACCACAGGATTGATCTCTTCTTAGGCAGTTTAAAGGATAACATTCAACATGAAGTTCGTGTTCTGGAACCTGATTCATTAGAGAAGGCATTCAGGTTGGCAAGAAAAGTTGAATGTAAAATTATGGCAACAAGGAAGTCTACTACTCAATTCTATAAAGAAAGAAGTGTGGCTACATCTAGATTTCCACAACCTACAAGGTTGACACCACAACAATTGGAAGAAAAAAGAGCAAAAGGGCTTTGCTACAGTTGTGATAGCAAATAAACTAAAGGTCATAAGTGTGCTGAAAAGAAATTATTTTACATAGATTGTGAAGAAGAAGAAGAAAATGAAAAAGAAGAGGATATACACCAGGAACCAGCCATAGAAGAGGAAGAAATGAATCCGACCATATCATGTAATGCACTGGCAGAAATTACCACTCCTCAAACTCTCAAGATAGCAGGACAGATCAAGAAGAAAAAGGTAATAGTGTTGATTGATTCAGGTAGCACCCATAATTTTATTCATTGTAAGGTAGCCAAGGAATTAAATTGTTTCCTATACCGAGCACCAAAATGTCAAGTGATGATTGCAAATGGAGGAACTATAAATTGCTCTGGAAAATGCCATAATATCAAGCTAACCTTGGGGGAATATGTATTTACTAGTCAAATGCTTTCCATTCCTATGGGAGGTGCTGATGTTGTACTAGGAGTACAATGGTTACAATCTTTGGGGACGGTAGCTTTTAATTTTCAAGAACTTTTCTTGAAATTTTTTTCAGAAGGAAAGGAAGTCGAATTACGGGGTATTGTAGGGAAGCCGGGAAAGATAATAAGCTCTAATGTCATGACAAATATTCTAAATAAAGAACAACGAGGTGTAATTGCACAATTATGCTCACTAGAAGTTCCAACATCAAAATCATCTATTTCTGCAGATCTCCAACAAGTCTTGGACAATCATTCCAAGGTGTTTGAAACTCCCAAAGGACTCCCACCTATTCGTGATCATGATCATACTATTCATTTGATTCCAGGAAGTGTTCCTCCAAACATCAGGCCTTATAGATATCCTTACTTCCAAAAGAGCGAAATTGAACGTATGATTGCAGAAATGTTAGAGGCGTGTATAATTCAACCTAGTCAAAGTTCTTTCTCTGCTCCTGTAGTATTGGTACACAAGAAGGATGGATCATGGCGAATGTGTCCTGATTATAGGGAGCTCAATAAGCTCACCATTAAAGATAAATTTCCCATTCCTGTGATTTATGAATTATTGGATGAATTACATGGAGCAATTTATTTTACCAAGTCGGATCTTCGTTCAGGATATCATCAAATTAGAATGAAGACTGAAGATATTCCAAAAACAACATTTCGAACTCATGAGGGTCATTATGAATTTTTGGTCATGCCTTTTGGCCTTACCAATGCATCTTCTACATTTCAAGGGTTGATGAATTCCATTTTCAAACCCTTCCTTAGAAAATTTGTGCTAGTATTTTTTGATGATATACTAATCTACAGCAGGTCTTGGAAGGATCATGTTGAACATGTTGACAGGGTGCTCAAACTATTGCAGGAGAAACAATTATATGCAAAAACATCCAAATGTTTCTTTGGAGCACAAGAGGTGGAATATCTGGGTCATATTGTATCTCACGAGGGTGTTAAAGTAGACCCTAACAAAATTAAAGCCATTAAGGAATGGAAAGTCCCCACAACCATAAAGCAGTTGCGAGGATTTCTCGGGTTAACAGGGTATTATCGCAAGTTTGTTAAGAATTATAGGAGAATAGTAGCACCTCTAACAACATTATTGAAAAAAGATGCATTTTCATGGACTCCTGAAGCAACTAAGGCCTTTGAACATCTTAAAGAGGCAATGTGCCTAGCACCGGTCTTAGCTACGCCAGACTTCACAAAAACCTTTATTGTGGAATGTGATGCCTCAGGAAATGGAATTGGTGCAGTTTTAATGCAGGAAGGAAGACCAATTGCTTTTGAAAGTCGTCCAATCAAAGGAAAGTATTTACAAAAACCTATTTATGAGAAGGAAATGTTAGCAATACTGCATGCACTAAAGAAATGGTGAACTTACCTAATGGGAAGACACTTCAAGGTAAAAAATTATCATGATAGTCTTAAACACTTTTTGGAACAAAGACTATCATCAGAAGAGCAGCAAAAATGGGTCACAAAGATGTTGGGTTATGACTTTGAAATAATCTACAAAAAAAGAAAGCTTAATGTTGTTGCAGATGCACTCTCAAGAAAGAATGAAGAGGTGGAAGCATTGCTTTGTGCCATTTCTATTATCCAACCAGATTGGATAACCGAAGCAAGAGATGAATGGAAGAAGGACAAAGATGTATGGACACTCATTCAAAAGGTGCAGCAAGATCCTAGTACATCTGATACATTTAGTTGGAAAAATGATTCCTTATGGTACAAAGATCGCTTATATCTTTGTAAGAATTCCCAACTAAAACAAAAGATTCTTCTCGAATTGCACACTTCTCCTTTAGGAGGACACTCAGGATTTTTAAAAACTTACCACAGGGTGAAGAAAGAATTTTTTTGGGATGGCCTTAACTCTGATATTCAAAAGTTTGTGGCGGAATGTTTGGTTTGCCAGCAGAATAAAGTGGAGACAATTAAGACCCCGGGACTTCTACAACCTTTATCCATTCCAAGTCAACGTTGAGAGGAGATTTCAATGGATTTTATCACAGGTTTACCTAAGTCCGAAGGAAAGAGTGTCATCATGGTGGTAGTTGATAGACTTACCAAGTATGCACACTTTTGTGCATCATCTCATCCATTTAAAGCAAGTACAATTGCTACTACATTTATGGACAGAATTCAAAAGCTACATGGAAACCCAAGGGTTATTGTGAGCGATAGAGATCCCATTTTTACTGGAAATTTTTGGACGGATTTATTTTATTGTTTGGGTACTCAATTAGCTCATAGCTTATCTTATCATCCTCAATCTGATGGTAAAAATGAGATAGTAAATAAATGTTTAGAAGGATATCTTCGTTGTTTTGTATCTGATAAACAAACACAATGGCTCAAGTGGTTACCTCTCGCTGAATGGTGGTATAACACTTCCTTCCATACTGCAGCAAAATTGACCCCATTTATGGCACTTTATGGATATCATCCACCATCCATCACATCATCTTTAAGGGAAAATTCGAAGGTTCAAGCAGTGGAAGATCACATCGAGCATCAGCAAGAAGTTCTCCAACTCTTAAAGGATAACCCGAATTTGGCACAAAATCGAATGAAACAACAGGCAGATCAACATCGCAGCGAGAGAAGTTTTGGTATAGGAGATTGGGTATTTTTACGGCTACAACCATATAAACAAATGTCCCTCAAGCAAGCTAAGAAGGATAATAAATTATCGCTAAAGTACTATGGTCCTTACAAGGTGTTGCAAAAGATTGGTACTATGGCATACAAATTGGAGCTTCCTGCTTCTTCACGAGTGCATCCAGTTTTCTATGTTTCATGCTTAAAGAAGGTTATAGGTGAAAATCTTCCAGTTCAAACAATATTGCCAGAACTTGATGAGGAAGGAAAAATCATATTGGAACCTGAAGCGGTCATGGAAATAAGAACTCGACAACTACATAATCGATCAATTTCAGAGTATCTGATCAAGTGGAAGAACTTACCCACTAAAGATTCTACATGGGAGGATGAGAAGTTTATACAAAAGCACCCAGAGCTACTCAAGCGTTGAGGACAACACTTTTTTGGAGGAGAGGGGCATGTTAGGTTCCTATATTACTAGTATAGTCCCTTATTGTTATTAGTGTAACCCCCTTATTGTTATTATTGTACCCTTGTAACCCCCATTTTGTTATTATTGTGCCCTTAAATTATTATTGTTAGGTCGGCTAGGATTACATTGTGGCCCACTAGGATTACATTATGGCCACATGGACTCCTATATATAGAAAGGAGGTTTTTAAATTGTATCATCCAAGAATTGTTCATTTATGTAATGTATTGGAGGTTTCCCCCTCGAAGTGGCTTATTTCTAAGGCGTTGATATCTCTTTTCTTCTATTTTTGGAGTTGGTTACACAACAATATGGCAGAGTTGAGGATCAACTGGAGAGAGAGATACCTGGATACATTACGATCAGATATCTGAGAGGATCATGTTGTCCATACTGCATTTGCCAGGTTTGGGGTCCTGAAGTTTGTGGAGAACCCTTTGATGAGATTGGAGAGTCCTTGTTGGCCCAGATTTTCAGCTATTGGGATCTGGAACATGAGATATTTATAGTTTAAGGGCACCAGATCGAGTTGATTGTCTAGGATATATATTTCCTAACTCGTCTCCTACCTCTTGGGATGATGGGAAACACACAGCCAGTGTTACCGCGAGGGTGAAACATTATGGAGTTTGTAGAGTGCCACTGTCGACTGGGTCTCCATGTGAAAGTGACAGGGATACCAATCAGATACCTAGAGAGGCTAGAGACTCATGATGTGGCCCCAACAGCGCTGCATATCCTGGGAAACTAGGTGCTTCACCACATTACTAGGGGTCAAATGATGCTTGTTGAGAGCGTGTTGAGTGGGACCTACTATTGGTGGGCACAAATGATGTTGTCATTGTTGAAACAACAGTTATCGCTATGAAAGAGATAGGTGAACCATGACTATGCATATGGCACAGTGCTTTGCTCTCTCTTCTTTGAGAAGATCCTGACACTTTAGCCTTGCATAAAGATCTAGGATGGGGGCTCGTGAGAGCCCAGGATGCACCGCTAGGGGTGACTATTGTGTAGAGGGGGAGGTGGGGTAGTTGGATGGGTGTTCCGGCCTGCGTTTTTCTCTCAATGGGATAAGATACCACTGTACATAGATGAATATTCCTATAGTGGGATGCGTTATCATGGGGACCCGGACTTGCCACTACTGCGAGGTCGATCATGGGGGCCCAATGGTAAGTGACAAGTTGCTTATTTTTTATGTGCATTTTAAAGTTTCAGAATATTTTATATGGCACAGATCATTTGATTTTGGTATGTAGATACAACACCAGTGAAACTGGCCAGGTGTATGGGGCATCCTGTAGTATCAGGAGCTGCAGCACCTAGTGGGTTGAGGGGTTCACAAAATGAGGATGCAGTTTCCCTCCTGGAGGAAATCCATTGTAGATGTGAGAGGCTACTGACCGGTGTTTCATAGCGTGGTTGGAAAGATATTGATGACCAGTGCATAGAGCCATGTATTGGTCTACCCTCGGAGTGGTGAGGAGTCATGTGGCACATGACAATGGTCGGATAGGGAATGCACGATCTATGAGCTTCTGGAGACAAGCCATTGGCTCGGGATCCTCCAGATAGTGATTAGATGTAGGGGCATGAGGTGCCCCCAGTTTTTATTTTTGTAACATGCTATGGCCATGTCATATGTATCAGAGTTGATGGAATCTAAAACATTTTGAATGAAACATATAATGGATATACATATTTTTATGGTTTATTGTTATTGTCTTGTGTTAAATGCATGTGATAAATGCCAATATAGAATATTGTTTGCAACACTATCTACATAGTGATTTTGTGCTCTAGGTACATGACTCAATGTAATGATTTAAAATTCATGCATCAAAAGCTTCACTCATAAACATCTTCTAAAAAGGAGAGGATTATGCACACGATAGACACCATTCAATTCCATGAAAATAAGAAAAGAATCTAAACGAACATGAAGGTGAGGGATGCGACAGAAAAGGGAATCGGTTAATAAACCAATCACTGCATCATATTTGGTCTAGTTATTGGTGGCAATACCAATGCATACACTGTTAGAGAGGACAAGTGAAGTCAAGGGGGTGAAAATTGCCCAAGCTGTCGAGGCTAGATTCTGGGAGTAGCGACTTGCACCATTGGCGTAACCAATATATGGTGTGGATGGGGAGTCCATATGAAAAGAGCCACAATACAATAAATGAGAGGATGATGAACAGTGCTGGAAACTTGAATGCAAGGCAGAAATAAAACAAGCACTGCTAGAGGGAGTGCTATGGGTAGAAAGGTGGATGGTGTGGGGGAACTGCCTTGGGGGAAGTTTGTGTTTAGGTCGCAAAATTCACCATATACATGAAGGGTATCATTCCTCTTATGGGTAGGAAAGATGAATTCAGGGATGGAAAAATCTTCCATGATGTCGTCATCACAATAGAAGATGGGGTTACTGGTGGAAGAGAGACCACATGATGCAACAAAGCTACCTAAATCATCATCATGAGAAGAAACATTCACATGCTCATCATCACGGGGGGTGATGAAATAACAATTAGATGAAGGATCCACCGATGTTGAGCCCAAGGTGACCACTGAAGGGAGGTCAGGCGAAACAAAATGGAAAGTCCCATAGGGGTCTTACACTATGGATCTCAGGGATGATGACAGGTACAAGATGGTCACCGAAGGCTCTGTCATCTCAACATCGGGAGGGGGAATGTCAATGGGAGTAGATGTATCCTCAAGTTTGACAAAAGCATATTGCATAATAACATGAGAGGCACACTCATTCTGTTCGGTCTCGTATTCTTGAACTACTTCCAAAGAGGCACAGTAGTGCTTGAGGCAGGGGCAAAGGTGGGTATAATGGCCATGGAGATCACAAAAAAAAAAAATGGTGGTTGGTGTGAACAATCTTGGGGTTATTTGCTGCAGTCAGTAAAGTAACAGGGGCTTTAGGGAATTTAGACTCAGGAAACACAACATTGACCATGGGCTTGATGCGAGGCAATTCAGGACAGTTATGGGTGGCGTGATTGAACAAAATCACAAAAAGCACATGGCGGGGTATGCTTTGGAGGCTGAGGAGGATTAGGGGTTATCTGGGTAGCCTTGTCCTTAGGTGCATTCTTATGGGCTTCCCCCCCTCACCTGAGGCTTTTGCAACATGAGTAAGTTTCTGTTGAGGTGGTTGAGGCACAAAAGCAAAGGGAGGGGTCATGGCGATCAGTTGGACCGGGGTCAAAGTAGTATAAGGTTTTGGCTAACCAGGTGGAATAGTGGCTGGGGGATCAATGTACCAGATTGGGATCCCTAGGTTCATGTTAGGAAGAGAAAAGGTAGCCATAACATGTATTGAAAATACTCTAGGAGGGGGAGCAAGAAAAGATATCTGACCAGAGGGGTAATGGCTAGGCGAGACAGCTCCAAGATGGTTAAGGCTAGGGGGAACCATTCTAGGAGGGCAGATATGATCATGGACACCAGCTATAGATGAGGGGCCTTGAGGAGAGGGTTATGAAGGCTCATTCAAGGTGCTAGGAGCAGCTTGTGGAGGGTGGGGCTGTTGACTAGTTGAACTGGTCCATTTAGGGTTTAGGGTTTAGGGGAATTCTGTATCATGATAGGGATTTCGAAGGTGACAGATACAGAAAGGGGGTGTTGTTCAGACTAGTCAACATCGAAGACAATAAAACTATCATCCAAACGATCCATAGTGCCCATGGCAATTAGTATAGCTTTTCGTTGTGAAGGGAAAGATTGGAGGACTTCTAGCATTGACATGAAGACAGGGGATTGTGCCAAGTCATCTACTATGTTGTAGGAGTGGGCAGCTTTACCAAAAGCAGTGTTTTAGTGTAATGGTCCCTTGGGGATGTTGGTATGAACCTTTTCCTTAGGCTAAGGGATCCGTAAAGGACCATTGGGTTTTGAAAGAGGCTTTGTGGGACCTAAATATGGGGGCTCGGTGGTAGATGTATCTAGGGGCTTGTTGTAATAACAGGACCGAGTCTGAAGGTTGAGGTCAATAGTAGTGGGTTGGTTAGACTTCATCATAAGGATCTGGTAATCAGAGGTACCAAATGGAGGAGGTTGAGTGGCCTTCTAAATTTCAGTGGGTTGGGCAACCACATATCCTTTCTGTGGGGAAGGATTTGTAAACATAGCTGGTTGGGTAGGGGCAGCATTGGGGGGAACCGAAGGGGAGGCTTGCTTTCCTTGGGATGTTGCTTGAGCTTCCCACATCTGACACATCTGAGGTAAAAGAGGACAATCATGGGTATAGTGACCATAGAAACTGCAACAAGAAAAAGGTTTATTCGTGTGAATGGGCCTGTCATGCTTGGGATGAGTGTCCTGCTATTGGGTTGTAGGGTTAGGTGCATTCCCTTGGCGATTTTTTCCTATATTACCTGGGCAATATTGGTTTTGGTTGCCTTTCCTCTTATTTTTTGAAGTAGGAGGATTAGTCGCACTCTCCTGTGCATCATACCTAGCCGTGAGGGGGTGGTGGCTACTATTGTAGAGATTGAGAAGGCAAGGGATGCTGAGGTGCTAATTCTTGAGGAGCTGGAGCACCAGGCTGTGGATACATATAATAAGGAGGTTGGGAAAAATTGGGGTAAATAGGTTGGGAAAAATGAGGAGGCATGTCATATCCTGGATACATGTTGCCGGGAGGGGGAAAAGTGTTGGAGGTGCTGGCCCCTCCCTGAGGGAAACCATAAACCATGCGAGGATGAGTGTATAGATTTGAAGGGGATCCAACGATACCGTCAGCAGCATGGGATTCCCCCAGTACGTTGGCACCACTGAGTCTAGGGAGATCAGGTAAGATGGTATAAACATAACTAGATTGTGCATAGATCAGGTCATATTTCAATGCAATCTGGAGGGAAAATTCCTCGGTTTGAGGAAAGTGAGATGTGAAATCTTTTCCAATAGAAGGAAAAAGGGATCTAAGAAACCAGTCCATGTAGAAATGGTCTTCGAAGGTAGGGGCTCGACATAGGCTCTTTATTCTCTGCCATTCTTCAACATGGTCAGATAGGCGGGTAGAAGAATATTGATGGCAAGAGGTCAAGAGTTTGCTACCGGTGGCATAGCGAAGGGGAAGCTGGAAGTAAGACAGAAAAATCCTGGCAAGGGTTGCAAAAGTAATATGAGAGGAGGAGGCCTATTCGACATACCACTTGGAAGCTTCTTTAGTAAGTGTACGTTGGAATAACCGAAGACAGACAGAGTGATCGATGATGGAGTTAGACAAAAACCACACGTGGAAAGAACGAACATAGTTGGTCGGATCCTCTCCAACAATTCCTTCAAACTTGGGAATGTCTCAAAGGAGCTTGGTTGGCATAGTAGGCCAACCAGGATCATGGTGTATGGGGTCATCAATCAACTGGTTAAAATCAGGAAGTCTTAGGCTTTCCATATAAGGGAGCAAGGGAGCAGTTGGGATAGTTCCCATTGCGGCACCATTAGTAGCATTCCCATCATTAGGGTCAGGGTTTCCACTAGCGTTAGCTCCTGAACCAAACATGGTGAAGGTGAAAGGTGGTGGAGAGCCAGGGATAGAACTAAAAGGGGAACCTGATGAACCAGAAGCAGGGTCAAAATGGGGACTCGGGGAAGGACGAACTCTAACCCTACGCGGAGGAGTAAGTATTCCTAATGGAAACTAAGGATGAATTCCTAGGAGTCTTTGGGATAAACACCTTGGGGGAATAATGGTGGAAAATAGACATGGATCAAAAAAGGAAGAGAGGCAAACAAAGGTAGGGAGGTGCAGGATCAATTGATTACATTGTTGAAATAATGGCAGGGAGGTGCAGGATCGATTGATAACAATGTTTAATTCTTGGCCTGACGGTGTAAACCAGGTGCTCTTTACTTAGGGTTTGCGTGTATGTGATAAGTGTGTTAATTTTAATTAATCCTAGATGTGTGTAGAGAAAAAAGAAAAAATATGTTGTATAACTATAAATAAATCTAAAAATGACAGTAAAGGAAACAGAATACAACAGAAAATAAAAAGCTAAAGATGCATTAATTTAAACCCAAGGAGGAGGGCTTCCCAACAAATAATCTATGGGTGGGAGAAATCTAGTCAAAACACAAAAAATGGCCAATGGATCAAAAATTCGGGAGGGATAGGAATCTAAAGGTCAGATCTGCTAGAAATAGGTGTAGAAAACAACAAAAAACTAGAGGGAAAAATGTTGTAAAAAATGTGGCGAAAGGATTCAACCTGAAGGGAAACTGAGGGGGGCCTAAAGGGGGACTAAACAAAACTGAAAAGAGGTGTTTTGGATGGATCATTAATTGATCTGAAATGGATCTGAAAGTGTAGGTTCAGATCTGAAAAAATGGTTGAAAACAATGAAATCTTAGAGGACATACTTCAGCTAAACTCCACCTAAAAAGGTGGAAGCATACTGATTCCCTAGGGGGATTGGTTCCTACTTCGACAAGTAAAACTAAGAAATTATAGGTCCAAGATGGGTGAAGAGGGAGGTCAAACAACCTTGAACAATGGCCCGGACAAAACCCAGAAAAATCATAGTAAAATTCCCGTAAAAAGTATAGGGTGTAGGTTCTGACCTGTCTTCTAATGAGGTCACAGGTTTCAGGCTGTTTTCCACTTCCTGAAGGTTGAGGTCGCAGGTTTGGTCCCAAAAAGTGCGACCTACACTTCCGGATATTTCAGGAGCAGGTTTAAGAAAAAATTGTCGTCTCTACTACGACTTATACCTATTACCTTTGCAATAGGCCCAGAAACACACGAAAGTAAGAATTTTTACTATTTTAGGGTTTCAAAGGTTAAAAACAACATCAAGAAATGAAAAATAAGAAGTTTAAGAAAAACCCTAGGGGTTGAAGCAGCTGGTCATAACTATAAACCCTTGTGGAGTCGCTAGTTTTGTGACCAGACCATGTTATATGAAAAGACTACTAGATTTCAAGACAGTAAACAACCCTAACACTCAAACATGGTTGTCACTTTAGATCTCAGCTAGTGATCGAATAAATGCTGCTGTAAACCATATCTATGCTTATAGACATTAAACAACAAATAAAAAGCAAGAGTTTCTCCATGCATCCAATGAACAAGATAAGAATTTTTAAAGAATTTTGTATTTTTGACACCCCAGAAGGGAACATAGAAAGATGTCACCTACCCCTAAATAATGGTCTAGATGTTCCTTGCATTTAGACTAACACTTCTGAAGGTGCGTAAACTCAGAGAAAATGGAACTCAAAGGAAGCTCACAAGAAAAATGGTAGCAAAATATGACAATGATGGAGGATCAAAGTCAGACCAAAAGTATAGATCCAGAGTGATCTTTAGGCAACAAAAGGTAGTGAGTGAATGGAAAAACCCTTCTATTTATAACAAAATATTGAGTTAGTATAGATATTGGTGCATAATTAAAATATTATTAACCAAATCTAGATCCAACTTTATGGAATATTTTATTATATTTGTTGGAGGGAAAAAGAATTTGAATTTGGTCAAATCCCTTTATTTGTAAATAATAAATAAATAAATGATTTATTTATTATTTTAAGAATGTGGTTGAGCAATAATTAAATAAAGAATGATTTATTCAATTATCTGTTTGTTAACTCAGTCACTTAACAAGGAATATTATTTAAATAATGTCTTAAATAATTATTCCTAGCAAATAATAAGATAAATAATGATTTATCTAATTAATTTTCTTGTTTTGGGTTAAATAAGACTAGGAATATTAATTAAATTATGGTTTAATTAATTATCCCTTGAGGAAAGTCAAACAAATAAGGATTTATTCAATTATTCCTCATGGATTATGAATTTAAAAATGAATTTAATAAATTATATTTACAAAGCATGTAGTGAAAGCAATTTTACTATGGCGAAACTGGTCTTACATGGTCTACTTTGGTCCATCTAATAGTAACACGTTAGATGACCAAAAATTGGTGGAACAACAAATTCTCAAAGGCTTACCACAGGAGTCTCAGCACTATGTCTACAACATTGTCCTTGATTTCATTAGCAAAAGCTTGTACAATAGCTCCACTTAAAATAACAACTATCCAACCTCTAAAAATACTTGAGGTGGACTAATTATGGAAAATATAGTTCATGAAACCTCATAGGGTCAAAATCCTATCCAAAAAGCATCATAATTACATCAAATGCATCACTTCCTAGAATATAAGGAAGTTAGAATCTTATCCCTAAAATTCATAAAAGGACTAAGAGTGGGTGTCTCCTCCATTAAATTACATGTTTCCTCATCATAGAAGAAAAAAAAAACTCGAACACCTCTAATTCCACCTCATGGGACAACTAGAATCAAATTTCTGCAGTTTTGTGAGCATGAAAGTTGTCAGAGAGGAATCCTATGCAAAAACGGTGCGCCCGTAGCAGAAACCTCGCGCCAGTTTTGCAGAAGCATCATGCGAGTTCAGGGCTATTTTGACTCACTTAGGAACATCCAAATGAAAATATAAAAGCTGTGTTGAGTAGCCCTGTGAGTTTAGTTTACAGAACACACTAAATTTTTGTAAAACACCCACAGGAAGGCCTCCAAAAGTGGTTTTTTTCAACCTCACTCTCGAAGCATCGGGCCTGGTCCAAAACAATGGAAAAAGCATAGAAATGAGGAAATTTTTTGCATCTTCCTCCAAAACCATAGCTTGTAATGGAAAACAACTTTAGATATGGCATGTACTAATCAATATTCACTGGTCCATGTAAGAAAAAATTGATTTGGAAGCTCTGACAAGAAACGTCTAGCCTTGGCGCAATGCTTCTGTGGCAGAAAAATTTCCAAATTTGTGCAAAAATCACCAAAAATACAAACAATGCTAAAAATTGACTAAATTTGGTTCTATAAAACCTGTGGATGATGGGCTAAAAAACCATGGATTCCTTAGCAAGGAGGTCTAAGTTGTCTTTCTCCTTGATCTTCATTTGAGCCTCTTTAAGCTTCCTTTTCACTTGTTTGAGCCTGATTTGTGAAATTTTGTTCTTGGCACAATAATGATTGGCCAGATGTCTCTAGAAATTATTTTTCTTTTTATCTTTTCTCATAAGCTTCTCAAGGTGCCCATTTACCCTATAAATTCAATAATCTCTATCTTGATTTATTTCGTCAATAATTAACTCATCAAAAGTCTGCCAACCTGTTTTAGGAGCTGCTAACTCTCTTTCTCTCTGGAGCACCTTCTTGCGGCCTATTATCATTGGTCTTATTAGTTTTGTTCCAAACTCTACATCCTCTAGCTGATAATCATCTACTATCTCTTTGCCCTTTCCTTTATCTGGCTCAACATGTACCTTTGGATTTTCTTGGAGGAGCAATTTCACCTTTAACTGGAGATTTTCTTATTGTAGGAATGTGATCTGAGAATTTGAAATTTAGAAAACCTCCCTCAACTCTTTTATTTCCTCATATTTCTACTTTATTATTTCCTAAAATGAATTATCCTCCAGCTGCTCTGCCATTTCAACTTCTAGGGGTGCTTGTTCATCATGGTGTTGCAATGGTGACTCACCATCATGGCTAGGTGGTTGATCCATTGTTGGTATTTTCTCAGGTGTAGTTTCAGGTGCCAATACACCTCTGATGGACTTGGGAGAAAAAACCATTATCTTTCCTTTCACATAGGTTTGAGTGATCTCAATCCTAGGTGATATTTAAATCTGAATCTGCCTACTATAAGATCCAACCTCCTTTGGCTGTACTTATGTTGTGGTATGAGAAATCGGCGGAGTAGTAGAAGGATTTGATGCTACTTTCTCCATGAAAACATCCCAGGTCATGTTGTTTGCTGAGAGCTAGTGCATAACAATCATCTTAACCAAACCATGGTGAAATAGACTGGGGTGAAGATTTATACCATTTCTTTGTACCTTTTCAACCATCTTGACCAAACTCCTGAATAGCTAATTTGACAAATTGAGAGGTTCGGCAGCTATAAAGTGCATTAGCAACATGACATGGTATTGGTAAAGCCTTGAAAATATTCCCTCACATGTAGAATACTTCATCATGAGCTTCATTAATGGGGCATATTATCAAGTAGATGTCGAAAATGGAAAACATGTCTAGTTTCATCTCTGTAATGAGGTTTTAGGAACAATAGGTAGTTTTCAAGGTCCAATTCCATGCCCTTGAACCATAATTCTCCTTCATTTGGAATCCCTTTTTTTGACATGATGGCTTATGTCGATAGATTGAATGAAATTCCTACAATGGTTGATTTGTATCTGCTAAATTTTGTGACAAAAAGGGTGGTCAATGGGGCATGACATCCTACCTCCATGATCTTCTCACAAAATATCAGACATGCAGTGTTTTCAAAACATCTCTTGGCATATGGGGAGGAATTAAATTCTTGTAATGTGGATGGCTCAAATCTAGAGTGGTGACCACCCTTGTGAACTTTCTTTTTAGTGTCCATAGTAGTTTTGAACACAATCAAACCCTCCTAGATGAAATGAGTGGGTAGGGATGGTGAATTTGAGAAAATAGGGGATATGGATAGGGTAGGTTTAGGGGTTGTGATGAGGTATAAGAAGGCTATGGAAAATTCCTCAAAAAATTGAGGCAATATGGTAATATGTTAGCTTGAGTATACAGGTGGAATTACTTGAAATGGGTATGGGAAAGTGGATCAAAATAGGAAAATATAGATATTTTCTAGTTTTGTTCTGGAAGTGTAGTGAAGAGCTTAGGGTTTTGATGAAATAAGGGTAAAGGGGACTATGAGTGATAGGGGGTGTTGGAGCGGGGTCCCATAATCGCAATTTTGGTGCAATTTTTTAATATTTTGTAATATTTTAGTCTGGTGTGGGGGCTTTGGGGCTGGTCAAAGCCCCCAATGAATTTTAACTGGTCAAAGGGTAGACCAAGGGTCTACAAACCACGGTTTCTAAACCATTGAGTAGCATAGGCTGATATAGTATAAATAGATGGATAAATCAGGTCTAGAAGTAAGTTTTAGCTTGGATTAAGTCTAGATACGACTATTGGATCAGTGATAACTGTTGTGTGGTGTGTCTGAGTAAGGGATCCTGCTAGCTATGTGCGCGGAGACCCTAAGTCCTGATGTGTGTGGACCCCATTTTTTGTATGTACATGATGGTATAGAGAGTCTGTAAGTAGAATTTGAATATTAATGAATGAGAAGACTGTTTTGCTAATATATGAGTATTTATGGGTTATGTTACTAGCTGCGCTATATGTGATTTCTGAGATTATGTATGTTTACTGAATACTGGTAGTTAATTGATGCGCACATGGATGTGAAGCTTAGAAAGGATAACGAATTCTTATATCTAGTTTTTTTTTTACTTATTACCTTTGATTATTGGTTAACTTGTGGTTCATGAGCTTCGCTTGAGTTATTTTGACCAATATATTGTTAAGGGTTTCTGGGTTGGGGCTTCTCCAGCGCATACCTATTATAAGTGAAGGGACCCACTTTAATTAAATTTCTCTCTCTCTTAGGGTGAAGAAACCTAGTTCCAGCGCCCTCCCATACTAATTTGGGTGATACCTTGATCTACACAAGCAAGCCATTGCCGAAAGGGCCAGTAGTATAGGGGTTTGTTGGCAAACCTTAAATCTGAACCTGGGTCACGACCTCTCAAACCAACAAATGGTTCCGTTGGTGGGACTGTGAGAATTTTGAGAGAGATATTGGGTAATGCCATGGGGTCATTGGCAACCTTTGAAGCTTGAACTTGAGGACTAGTTTAAAAATAAGATTCAGGAATTTTCCCTAAAAGAAAATAGAAGTCAGAAGCTATTTGTCGAAGAGTATAAGAATAAGTACCTTATTACAGAAGTACATGAAATATTCTTCGTAACCTTCGCACATGAACTATAGGAGTGGATGGCGAGGTTAATGGAGTTCCAAACCTGCTAGAAAGATGATCAGGTCACACAGTGGAACCCTAAGTCAATCCAACAGTTGGAGAAGATTGATAACAAGATCACCCAGACTGTAGATCATTGGATTGAAAGTAAGCTGGGTGGATTTGTAACTAAGTTTGTAGTCGATCAATTTGTGTCTTATTCTGAAGCAGAGTGAGTGTTTTTCAAGGAGTTTAGGGGTAATTTCTTACAAACATTGCAACTGTTGATTAAGATGCTATTGTGTGAAAAGGGTGTCCTGTGCAGTCACACCGAGTGAATGACCTCCGATAAGAGTGGAAGCATAACAGAAAGAGTTAAATAATATTGTGTGAATCAATAAGGGGATAGATCAGTGTACATACCTCTAATGGATCCACCTAATCTAAATAGAGGCAAGGTTTCACACACAGAAACTAGTCCCCCCTCTACGCCACCATCAAAATCGTGCAAAGGTAAGAATTCTCCTACCCCACCTCTGCCACCACCTATAGACAATATGGTTGCGCACATAAATTTTCCCACCTTTAAGGTTGTGAGGGATAAGGATATGGATTGGTTCTGGTTCATGGAAGATTCAGTATAGGACCATGCAAAATGTTATTAATGATGCTATAAAAAGGGCACAAATATCAATAGCCTTTTAAGGGCGGGCTCTGGATTGGTTCATGGAATACATTGGTCAGCATATGAATCCTTCAATACAGGACATTAAGGATGCCTAAAGTGGCTGTTTCGGAAGCCCGAGTCCTATTCTCAATTCGTAGTAGAGTTGAAAGATACTAAGCAGGGACCTACGAAGTCTGTTTGGGAAGCTGACCAGCGGCTGAAGAAATTCATCAATGATGGAGGATTTTTCTATGAGGACAAACAACATAAGGATTGGTTTATCGCTATCCTATTACCACATCTGTGCAGACCTATGGGCTAGGAGAATATTGATTCACAGGAAGAGGTCATGGAAATTCCCATGAATCTAGAAGCTCCACCAAGGGATGATTCTCAATTTGGGGCACTGCAAATCCAAAGTCAACTAGAGGTAATGCACTTATAAATTCAAAATTTTTGAAGGGATCGGGGTAAAGAAGCTAGCACTGATGTCTGGTGCATATGCTGCAGGGTATCAAGATACACTAAGGATCAGTGCCCTCTGTTGTCAGATTATATGCAGGCTCTGGGGACCAAGTCTGTTGCACCCTAGAAACATGGATGGACCAAGTATCCCCACACTATGGTGTGCTAACTGTCGGGTAGCAAGAAGACATGATATAGACCACTACCCACGATTAGGTGCCTACATACAAGAACTGAAGAAAAAATGGTGCATATTCTTCTCGTCAGTAGGCCACGACAAGAATAATTTCTGAACATTTGACCTAATGATAGATAGGGGAAACCTATATAGGGTGTAGGTTGACCCTTCATCGCTAGTATCTCCCTCTGTGCAAGGAGGATATCTTGCAAGAGGACGGGGAGGAGGGAGAGGTGGAGGTGCAGGTTGAGGAAGAGGGAAACTAATTTGATACAACTGTGGGGACGTTGGACATTATGCAAGGGACTACCCAAATCCTGCGTGCAAATCCTGCAGGTATTGCAGATATTTTGATCATGTAATTGAATATTGTCAGGTGCTGATAGAAAAGATGCAGGAGAAACAACAGACACCAACACAAAATGTACAACGGGTTAAGGCGGAACCGTGTGATGATGGGCCCAATTTCAATGTAATTATGTGAAATGGCATTGCCAGTGGAGCAGCTGAGGAAAAATTTGTGGCCAAACCACTAATTAGAAAGGCCTCTTACAAGAAGGAAAGCCTAAACCTGTAGAAGGAGAAAGAGACCTTCATCGGAGCTAGGAAGGATTTTGTGAGGGACGAAGCATCCACCTCAAGGACTTCTATGGATCCAAAGGCAGATGAAGCAATTAAGCCATTCCTTCAAGCATGTATGAAGTTACTGTGCAATCGAAAGGTGGTGGAGAATCTCTAAGAATTAATAGACAACTGTGCAGAAATGGATTCCGCCAAGTAGAGGTTAAAGTTGTAAATAAGATATATAAGAACAAGAAATGGATTGGTCAGGAGATGTGTATGAATGCGCATATTGGAGAATATGAAATGGACCAAGTAATCTTGGATCTGGGTTTTGATGCCAATTTCCTGCCCAAACAAACATGGCAAAGAATGGGAGAACCTAAATTGGAGTGGTCCACCATCCAACTATGTATGGCTAACCAGAAGAATATCATTTCATTAGGAAGGTTGTCAAAGGTTGTGGTAGACATTGCGAGAGTTAAAGTCTATGCAGATTTTGAAGTAATATAGATTGTAGATGATGCAAACCCTTACCCTACGCTCTTAGGACTAGATTGGGCTATTGACATGGGAGGTATCATAAACCTAAATAGGAGGAGCATCATCTTCAAGAATGATGGCATGTGGGTAATATTCGCCCTGGATCTAGTAGAAGGTGAAAGATATAGGACGATGAAGAGGAATATGTTGACCATATTTACAAACTAACTGCTCGAGATGATGATTAGATTAACCCCACAACTGATAGCATGTTGTGTTGGGAGAAGTATAGTGCATGTCTCTTAGAGTCAGATGGTGAGATATAAAATTGGAAGAATCGGTTGCATGACGTATCTATGCTGTGGTGCCTCAAGATCACAAAGAGCTTCTGATGCATCTTCTAAGAGGTAAGATAACTGCCCTACTTTGATGATTTTGGTAGTGTTAAGAAATTTCTTAAATCATTAGAAGTATATGTCCCTGAAGAATAGAGGATTTGAGTACTTGATTTGTCTATACGTGTAACCCCTTCGCGGTGGTGGGAAACACATAAAGGGGCTTTTCAAGATTGGGAGGAATGCCAGAAAATCATGATTCTGCAATTTGAACCTCCTGTCAACCCACCCATGGAGATATTTTCTAGCTGAGGGGAGCTGCGCAAGCACTTGGCTATGTGGATGGAAGTATGGAATGAAAGGACCTGGAATGAATGGGTCCATATGTTCATTCACTCTTTAGGACCAATTCCCACCACCTGGTATTTAGATGCAGAGCTACACTAGTGCACCCGCCATTAGGGTATAATGACCGAGGATTTCATGATGACATTTGGGTTAGTTGGAGGGATGGATAAATTGGATGAATCCCTGCAAGATATAGATTCTCTTTGATTTGATGAGTCTTTACCTCGGAAAGAATGTGTTGCGCAAGCATGGGATGCGAAAATGTAGGATATTTTCAGCTGTCGAAATTTGTCAGTAGAAGATTGTGATGAGCATCTAAGAAATATCACTATCCCAGAGTTGGAAGGAGAGTGTGCAGTTGCAGGACCCCTATTTCAGACAGTAGATGTGACCAAACCATTAAAGTTGAAGGAATTCAACATTGGGATAGTAGAGCAGCCCAGGATGGAAAAATTTGGGATTACTGGGATGCTAATATAGTTGGGAAGATCATGGAGTTGCTGACCAAATATCAAGACCTATTCCCTACAAAGTTCTCTGAGCTCAAGGGAATTGTAGGAGATTTGGGTGTCATGAGAATCACCTTGAAGTTGGATGAACGTCCTGTCAAATAGCGGCCCTATCGGTTGAACCCTAAATATAAATAGAAATTCAAGGAGGAAATAGATAAGATGGTGGCTGCAGGTATCATTGAGCCAGTGGAACAGTTTGATTGGGTAATCCCAATGGTAGTTCAAGAAAAGAAAACCAAAGAAGAGATAAGGATCTGTGTAGATTTGCGTAATTTGAATGATGCCTGCGTACATGATCCATTCCCTACGCTGTTCTCTGATGAAATATTGGATAATGTGGGAGCTCAAGAAGAATACGCATTCACTGATGGGTTTTCAGGATACCATCAGATCATAATAGCACCTGAAGATCGCAGCAAGACAACCTTCACAACCGAATGGGGCTCCTTCTAGTACAAGGTCATTCCTTTTGGACTAATTAATGCCCGTGCCATTTTTTCATGCATAGTTGTACTATTATTCAAAGATTTCATCCATAAGTTTCTAGAGGTATATTTTGATGATTGGACAATGTTTAGATTATTAAAGAAACATTTTTCGAACCTGCGCATGATGTTGGATGCCTACAGGAAACACCAAATTTGGCTAAACATTAAGAAATGCATACTCTACGTACCATTTTGGATTCTTTTGGGACACGTTGTGTGTCAGCAGGGATTGATGGTTGACCCAACCAAGATAGTGGTTATCATCACTTTAGCAGTCCCCTCCACTAAGAAACAACTGCCTCTATATTAGGGCACATAGGCTACTATAGGAATTTTATTCAAGGATACGCCTTGATCACTGCACCAATTGAGAAGTTGTTGAAGAAGGATGTATCCTTTTTCTGGGATGAGGAGTGTCAGAAGAGTTTTGAGCTGCTAAAATAAAATATGCTCACTGCACCTATTCTCATATTTCCAGATTGGGAAAAGGTCTTCCATTTACATGTGGATACATCATGCACAGCCCTAGGATTTCTCTTAGCACAGCTAGGCGAAGGAGATATTGACCATACAGTTGTGTTTTCTAGCCAGAAAATCTCTAGTGTAGAGCGGAAATATTCTACTACTGAACGAAAAGGATTGGCAATGGTGTATGCCCTACAGAAATATAGGCACTATCTATTGGGAGGACACTTTAAGATGTTCACTGACCACTTAGCTTTAAAATACCAGGTTAACAAGCCTATGTTGGGAGGGAAGATTTGTAGATGGTTACTGCTATTTTAGGAGTATGATTTCTGAGATTATTGTGAAGCCCAGGAGATTTAACGGAGGACCTGATCACCTGTCTCAGATTGAGATTGGGGAAGAAACAACTAGTCTTGAAGAAGGATTACCTGATGCATAACTTTTTTATATCAATATTGTTGATGAGCACTTTTCAGACATTATTAACTTCTTGAGCACTGAGATGGCACCCACAGATTATTCAGTGCAACAGAAAAAGGAGTTGGTGGCCCGCGCAACTGATTTCATTATAATTGTTGGTGAGTTATACAAGTTGGGAGAAGATGAGGTATTGCAGGGGTATGTATTAGAACATGAGAGACAATATATCTTGGCTTAGGCCCATGGAGGGGTGGCAGGAGGCCACTACATAGGAAAATCCATTGTGAATAAGGTGTTGAGGGTTGGGCTATGGTGGCCCACATTACATAGCGATGCACATGCATACTTTCGAGCCTGTGATGCATGCCAACGAACAGGGAAGCCTTCTAGCAAAGATGAAATGCCCCTGCAACCTAAGATGGCTTTGTAGGAATTCCAAAAATTGGTTATAAACTTTGTAGGACCCATCAATCCCCCAGGGGAGAAGACTGGTGCACGTTACATCATTATTGCCACTGATTATGTGACCAGATGGGAATAGGCAAAGGTTGTGAAGGATTATACTGCAGAGACCACTGCACACTACATCTTTCATCATATTCTGACTCGTTTTGGTTACCAAAAGATCCTAATGAGTGATATAGGTATGCATTTTGTTAATCAAACTATTGAATCTTTGACAGAAGAATTCCATATCCACCATGCGAAAAGTACCCCATATCACCCACAAGCTAATGGTGTCGTAAAGGTTTTCAACAAGATTTTGGAGAATGCGCTAACTAAACTCTATAATGCAAATTGAAGTGATTGGGATGTGTTAATTCCTTTAGTACTATGGGAATATATGACTATATGCAAGAAACTGACCAGGAAGTCTCCTTTCAGGATGGTCTATGGAAAAGAGGCCATCATGCCCATGGAATATATTGTCCCCAGCCTACGCATTGCAGTATTTACAAACATGGAAGAACTTGACATCATGAAGGAAATTTTGGCATAGTTGGTTGCCTTGGAAGAAGATTAATTCATTTCTAACTTTCTTCAGCAGGTACAGAAGACACGAGAAAAATCCTGGCATGATTGGCACATCCGACTGAAGGTGTTTAAGGAGGAAGAGTTGGTTTTTCTCTATGATAGTCAGTTTGTGCGCCACCTAGAGAAGTTCCAGAAAAATTGGCTGGGTCCTTATATAGTAAAGGATATTACAGATGGTGGTGCGATAAGGTTGGATATGCTGCACCGAGATTATCTGCCTGGGTACATTAATGGAAGTCATCTGAAACCTTACAGCAACAACCCAATGCCTACCAAATGAATATATGGTTGGAGTATCTGTATCAAGAGTGTTGCATGCACTAGGAATGGAAGGCGTAGGCAGGTGTGATGGGAGTGTAGTGGTAGAGCACATAAAAGGAAGTGTGGGAGGATGCAGTGAAGGCACAAGGGTAATGCGCATTAAGAAAAACTAGTAGTTGGAACAATAAAACTGGGTGAAAAAACGATTTTATCATTGGATGGAAAGGGTATTTGGAAATTAATTTAGTGATCTGGGAGGATTTTTTACTGTTTCCTTGATGGTAAGTTGCATTTAAGGGTAATCCAACCATTTTTTTCATGGAAGGCTATAAAAGGAGGGGCGCAGGTCATAATTGATTCCTTTTCTCTCTCAAGTTATTATGTTCTATATTTTGCTACGAATTCTATGTATTTTGTAACCATGCCATCTGTATGTCTAGGCGAGCTACCCCTTTCTGACAACAACAACCCTGAATTCATCGTCCGAGCAAGAATGACTGCCTCTAACCCTGCCGAGTCAAAGCCTATTACGACCTCCATTTAAATTGGGTCTGAGGATGTGTTTGAAGTAACTCTCGATGTAGAAGAGGTCGTGTCTACACTTGCCAAGGGAAAGGGCAAGGGGAAGGAGAAAGGCAAGGAACAAGAAAAGGAGAAAGGGAAGGGGAAAGCCACGAAGTGGGTTATGGTGAAGCTGCACACTTCCCCCAGGATTGTTCATTCACCTCGGCAGGTGCCTCAACCACACTCACCCAACCCCTTGAACCACCCTATGACAACCCTGGAAGAAGCTCTACTGGTAGCTCCACTCTCATGGCTTCCAGCATATGTTAAGCCAAGGAAGTCGATGGTGCACACACCCAAGAATGTCGACGTTTTCTAGGAATATCTCCAAACGCCACTGGTCCTGCAGGAGGTCCCTCTCATAGGATACATGTTTGGTAACCTTCCCTCCATTAAATTTGATGACCATGACCTAGAAAATGAAGATGCCTTCCCAGATCTGGCCCCGGAATTGTATATTGAGAGAGTGATGTATGATAATGTGCCGAAGGTGGAACCAATGTCGTGGGCATGTGGGCTGGAGGCTTTGGGGATTTTGAGTTTAATATGCATCCCCGACTTTGGGCGATATCCTATCACCAGCTTGGTCGTGTGTCAGCTGCTTGTGGTTACCCATGATGGATTCTTGTGGATCCAAGGTCACATCTCAATTGACGCTGTGATGATTCATAGGATCACCGGCCTGCCCATGAAGGGGCCCCATCCCATGAAGGGCTTTGGAAATAAATATGAGAAGAAATTCGATACAAATACAAGGTTGATCATGAAAAGCAAGGATTCATAGTAGAGATCATCGCTGACCTGGGAGTGTGCATGGGCACTCTATTGCTCGCATTTAAGATGATGCACAAGTGTAGGGCATCGGATGTCCCTGCCTATGTTATTAAGCTAGTAGGACGGTGTGATAATGGATTCTACTACAACTGGTTTCAGTACCTCTGCGAGGAGTTCTTAGACAACATGCACAAGGCGTAGGACCAAGAAAAGGCCTTCTCGTACTCCTAGTTATTGTTGTTGATCACCCTGATCGCATGGGAGACACCTGATGATATGGTCCTCCCTGAGCTTGACCCCGATGTTTGCGAAGGCAAGCAATACTCCAACCTGTGGGAATCTAAGGATTCAAAGCACATCGAAGAGAACAAGGTGTTATGGGTGCTCTTCTATCCTATGCTAGCCGCGAAAATCCACTCCAAGCCACACTTTTCACCCACAGTATACGAGAAGTACAAGCGCATCATTGAATTTCATGTCACCATGCACAATGTGCAGATAAGGGCAAGAAAATATCTAGTATGGTACAATCTCCCATACATGGCCACCAAGGTGGAGATCAAATAGCTCATCACTACATGGCTATCTGCTAGGAAACTTGGCCTCAAATCCTCTACCTCAGTCATAGCGGGCACCTCTAGCAAGGATGCAGCGCCGAAGGACACTATCCTACCGAACACAGTGAAGGAGATTGAGGTACGCTCCATCGAGAAAATGACGACCAAGGAAACCCCAAAGGATGCCACCATGGGGGCGGAGCAAGAGCCTCGACAGGATGCGGATACTAGAGGGCTTGGTGCGGAGGGCACGCAGTCCCCACATGGAACAAATTTCATAGGCAAGCCTCCCAAAGGGAAGCAGAAGAAGCGCAAGGCTGAAAAAACTGGAGGAGTATTGAATGTTACATTAACTGAGGAAGATATGGACAAGATCGCTAATTCTATTGCTACTACCTCCAAGGATCGCTAGACTCCTCTAGATGATCAACAGAATGTCTGTAATTTCCCTAATTTTTAGCCTCAAGCTAAAATGGACATTATAGTTGCACATTATATTCTTGATTAATAAAATGGGCAAGGAGACACCTTAGCCCCTTTTTAGATGAAGAAATAACACTCGTAATTTGAAAGGGGAGTGCATAAAGCAGTGAAATAAACACCAAGGGTGTGAATGGAACCCAACTCACTTGGATTCGTCATCTTTGACTAAAGTCAACAGCGCTGCCTATAGAGGAGAAGCTTCCTAGAGAAGCTACATAGTTTTGTAGGGAAGAGCTTCACATGAGGGTGGAAACCCTAATTGATGGGACCATGATGGAGAGGAGTTCTCTCACTTTATATGGAGGATATGGCAGTCCATTTTGATTATGCTATGTTTAGATTTCAGACTTTGGGTCTGCAAGAGCTTGCATCCCCGGGATGTTTAGCAGGGTGATGGTGCCCTCGGGCACTAGGGTGTTCCCGGTCGGGAATCCCTACCTCTTCCTCAAGGAAGGATGAGGATTGAGCTACATTTCCTTAATCCGGCATTGGCCACATCTACATTCATCTTCTACAGTGTTATTTATGCAACAGAGAGGACGTTGTGTTGCTGGGTGCAGCAAGAGAGGAACTCATGGAGTCTCTCTTGTCTAGTTTTATTCAGTGGAGGAGTGATCTACTCATTGGAGGAGCTACAAGGAGGATTCCCTGGGCTATATCTCAGATCATTGGTATGAGGCGACACTTCCATCATCTCCCACTGTGCAGTCCATGAGGGGAACTGCATTATTTCAGAGGAGGCAGTGAGAGAGTGTTTCATGAGCTCATCAGGAGGGTGTTTCTGAGACAAAGTGATAAGCACTTTGTATTAGATACATTATCAGAGGAGGGAAATCATAGTTCAGATCAGCCATAGCCTCATACTCATTTTGTATCAATTGAAGTGGAAACTTGGTTGTCACATTTTGGTTTCTCCGGCATTTCTAGCAATCTTCATAAATTGGCTAGAAATCATGTATTTCAGCCCATTTATATTTTATTTGGCTATTTATTTGTATCCTTTAGCATCATGTAAATTTTATACATATTCAGCAGTTGCTACTGCATATAGACTGCGCAGGCATGGTCTTCTGGCATTTTGTGTAGTTGCAACAACATTTGTATTTCAGGGTGTAATCATGGGAGGTTGATTCCTATTGCAAAAGGGGTTCATTCCTCATGATATTTCTTGTATTTTATTTCTGATATCATAATACATTGACGGTTGTAGTATTTTCCCTCTTATGGTGTATTTCAGAATTGCAGAGTTATTGGTTATGTTCATCTATTTTTGTAGCTATCTCATTGAGCCTTGTTTTAGAGATCTAGTTTGGGGAGATCTGAATAACCCATCTAGATGTATTTCTTTGAGCTCATATTCTACATAGGAGTTGTATGAGATGTTATCTAGGGCATCCCAACGTTGGTATGTCTTATTTTTGCAGCAGCTTCCTTATACAGCGTCCTCAAGGACCCTGTAGCATAAATTCCTGAAGTGGAATATTGCATATCCATAGGCAGAGTCTGAGAAGGGCCAAATAGCCTCAGTATTTCTCCCTTATTTGGAAGGATTCATATCCTATAAATTAACCATTAGTTAATCTCTGAAATGGACTTCGAGTGTCTCACTGAAGAAGGAAAAATGGAACATCTAAGATGTTCCCGATGAAGCAGCATGTTCCTGAAAAAGGGACACTACAGTGGTATCAAAGCATGATCTTGGCTCAACCTGTGCCCAAGATAGATTTCCATTAGCAAGAGGAGCTTCTCTTCAAGGAGAGGAGATTTACAGAGGAAAAAAGGAAGAGGAATGAAGGAAGAGGAGGTTTCCCTTCTTCTTTTCCAGACCATTGAGCACACCATTGAAGATCTGCTGAAAGGGAAAATTTTGGGGAAATTTTTTGAAAAGGGTTTGTGGATGGAGAAAGCCCTAGCTATTTTCATGGAGGGTGTGAGCATTTAGCCTCACATGCAGATCCACAACGTAGTACATTTCCCACAGCTACTGCAAGAAGGATGGATGAAAGGAGACGAAGCCTTTGGAGGAGCAGCACTGCCACTCAAAGGTATGATTCATGATAATTGATTTCAGAGTTCTATTTCATGTTCTCATGCAAATGAGAGATCATATGTTAAATTCACATAGATTTTTGCAAAGGGGATTGGTGAAAGCCAATGAGAAGCATGGTGTGACAAATCTACAAGCACTTTTCATGCATGGAGGGGAACCATGAAACAATGATCATTCCATCTTTCTAGAGGGGGAGTAAATCAGGAGAATGGCTTGCTAGAGGCAAGACCCCCATTATATGAAGGGCACTCTTCCATTTGTGAAGTTTTGGAGACATTTCTTCAAGGTAAGGCCAAGGCTCAAGGCCTCTCATTCAAGAGGAAACACACTCACATGTTGGTACATAGGAGGTGCATACAGCGCTGCACCATTGGAAGAAGAAGAAAAGCAGAAGGATCAGCATGAAGGGATGATGGACATTCACCCCTACCTATTTTAAGATATTTTCTTCACATGGGAGAAGGACTGCACTGTGCAGTAGAGAGAGAGAAGACCTTTCACTCCTCTCATATATTTATTCCACTTCCTATCTTGATGTCTCACTTTTGGGGGCTTTCCACTTGGGAGGCTACATGATCTAGAGATGATGAGAGGCATCATGAAATTTGGTTCACCACTCTTGGATTACGGAGGGGTGGATACACTTGAGGAGTCCATTACAGTGTAGAGAGTTTAGGGACAAGCTCATGGAGGAGGGATACACTCCCTCATTTTCAGTACCACCCATTCTTATCAGTTTAACTGCGCAGATAGATTTGTTGTATGGATAGAGGATAGCATCTTCATGATGCATGATGACTAATCCATGGATTTGGTGAGAGAGAGGATACTTATTTTGAGAAGGAACTCTTTCATGCTTTGGAGTAGATGGAGGCCACTCATGCTTACATTGCCCAGGATCGGGGGATTATTTGGAGGTGATAATCTCTCATGGGAGCCTCATTTTCAGAGATCCTTATTTCTATTTGAGCATGATCAGCTGCATGATGGAATGGCAGCAACTTGGAGGATGTATTTGGCATGAGGGGATGTCAAGGTAGTAGGAAACAGTGTGATGGGAGCACTTTATTGCAGATTACTAGCGTTGTTTATGTGGAGGATTGATCCATGTTGGAGGACTCAGCTTCTGGTTGAGAGGTCCCAAGATCTTGATGCATGCATGATTCTTGGATGGCCTTGATGGAGGTGGGGGACACTTAGCGGATGATATGAGCATCTATCATCATGGCAGACTCTTCTTGGCTAGAGTTTCTAGTCTCAAGGAGAAACTTTTGCATGCAGCACATACAGACTTCCTAGCTATGCACTTGGATGCATCATTTGCTCTGCTAGAGGAGTTCACTTTGGAGAGCATACAGTATGGTATACATCAGCATATGGATAGATGCACATCTTGATTTATTTTGGAGAGTTTGGCACAACCATTCCCTTACTCATTGGAGGAGAGGGAGAGCATTCATGATGAGCCATTTCAACTCAAGGTCTCAAGTACATGGTAGAGGAGGTATAATTTCACATTGTGTACCTATTTACTTTATATGAGTGGCATATTGATCAAGGAGGATCATTCCTTATTGCCTTTGTTATGATGTACTTGCAGCTACTAGTAGCCTTGATTTTGGATAATTTTGTGATGGTTGTGGGGGAAGCCACATTCTCTGGGTGTGCACCTTTGGCACCAATGTGTATTTCATGTTTCATCTTATGAGGAGATCTTGTGGTAGCAAACAAGTGGCTAGCTCAACACTTGTTATTTTGATTTTGAGGCAGGCCAAGGAGGCACTGTGCAGGTTCCATGAGTGGAGCTTGGAACCACTCTCCGGTTGTCATTTGGAAACTTTCTTTTACTGCATATTGCTCCATTGTATTTCTGATGTTGTACTTTGTTGAGGAGAATTATTTTGAGAGTTTTGTATGTAAATCCCATTGGGAGCATGATTCTCCCCATTGTATATGCTTTATGTTACAGGAGACACCATGGGAAAACCATGATTGCCACATTGCTACTTGTCTCTTCTTGTGGGATAAACCACTTGGAGAATTTGCAGAGGCATTTCATGGATGATTTTTCTTGATGGGGTAGCTTGGGACATTCTTGGAGGCCATAATTTTCAGCCCAAAGACATAGGAAACCCCATGCACACTTCAAATGGAGAGAGGGCCATCATGAGAACACAAGCACACTCTCCATTCAGCCCCAACTCATTGCAGAAATTAGGGGTGAGATTTTCATTTGGATGATTGCATGGATGAGAGGATCATCATTGGGAGCATAATTTTCCCATGCATATCATTATTCCTACCTTAAGGAGGCCTTAGCACAGTAGGAAGGATTCCACTACACCTTATATCTTTCCATGAGGAGCATTGTTGACAACTTGTATACTTGGGGGAAAGCATTGGAGGATAGTTTTATTGCAGCATATTTGAGAAGTGGTGGGACCATTGATGAGGAGGCCACAAGAGAAGGAGGAGAAATTTTTTTTCTCTCTATGTAGTTGCTTGAGGGGAAGAAACATGTGGGAGGGGAGGACTATAATTTCCCCAATTTTTAGCCTCAAGCTAAAATGGACATTATAGTTGCACATTTTATTTTTGATTAATAAAATGGGTAAGGAGACACCTTAGCCCCTTTTTAGATGAAGAAATAACACTCCTAATGTGAAAGGGGAGTGAATAAAGAAGCTGAAATAAGCACCAAGGGTGTGAATGGAACCCGGCTCACTTGGATTAGTCATCTTTGACTAAAGTCAACATCGCTGCCTATAGAGGAGAAGCTTCCTAGAGAAGCTACGCAGTTTTGGAGGGAAGAGACGGTATGAGGGTGAAACCTGCATCAGGGACCATGACAGAGTATTTCACTTTATAAGGTGGAGGAGATAAGTGTTCATTTTATTATGCTATGTTTAGATTTCAGACTTTGGGTCTGCAAGAGCTTGCATCCCCACGCTGTTTAGTAGGGTGATGGTGCCCTCGGGCAGTAGGGTGTTCCCAGTCAGGAATCCCTACCTCTTCCTCAAGGAAGGATGAGGATTGAGATACATTTCCTCAATATGGCATTGGCCACAGCTACATTCATCTTCTACAACATTATTTCTGCAGCAGAGAGGACGTTGTGTTGCTGGGTGCAGCAAGAGAGGAACTCATGGAGTCTCTCTTGTCTAGTTTTCTTCAATGGAGGAGTGATCTACTCATTGGAGGAGCTACAATGAGGATTCCTGGGCTGTATCTCAGATCAATGGTACGAGGCCACACTTCCATCATCTACCACTACACAATCCATGAGGGGAACTACGTTATTTCAGAGGAGGCAGTGAGAGAGGGTTTCATGAGCTCATCAGGAGGGTGTTTTTGATAAAAAGTGATCAACACTTTTTATTAGAGACATTATCAGAGGAGGGAAATCATAGTTCAGATCAGCCACGACCTCATACTAATTTTGTAACAGTTGCAGTGGCAACTTGGTTGTCACATTTTGGTTTCTCCGACATTTCTAGCAATCTTCATAGATTGGATAGAAATCATGTATTTCAGCCCATTTCTCTTTTATTGGGCTATTTATTTGTATCCTTTAGCATCATGTAAATTTTATACATATTCAACAGCTTCTACTGCATATAGACTACGCAGGCATGGTATTCCATCATTTTGTGTAGTTGCAACAACTTTTGTATTTCAGGGTGTAATCATGGGAGGTTGATTCCTACTGCAAAATGGGTTCATTCCTCATGATATTTCTTGTATTTTATTGCTGATATCATAATAAATTGATGGCTGTAGTATTTTCCCTCTTATGGTGTATTTTAAAATTGCAGAGTTATTGGTTATGTTCATGTATTGCTGTAGCTCTCTCATTGAGCCTTGTTTCAGAGATCTAGTTTGGGGAGATCTGAATAACCCATCTAGATGTATTTCTTTGAGCTCATATTCTGCATAAGAATTGTATGAGATGTTATCTAGGGAATCCCAGCATTGGTATGTCTTATTTTTGTAGCAGCTTCCTTATACAGCATCCTCAAGGACCCTGTAGCATAAATTCCCGAGGTGGAATATTGCATATCCATAGGCAGAGTCTGAGAAGGGCTAGCTAGCCTCAGGATTTCTCCCTTATTTGGAGGGAGTCATATCATGTAAATGCCCCATCATTAAATATCTGAAATGGACTTCCAGTGTCTCACTGAAGAAGGAAAAATGGAACATCTAAGATGTTCCTGATGAAGCAGCATGTTCCTGAAAAATGGACATTACAATGTCGCGCTAGAGGCTGAACAGTCCGGGTTGTAGGTGCTCCAGCTGAAAGAAAATACTCTTAAAGTGAGCATGAACCAAGAAAGGCCGATTCAAGAAATATTGCTAGCTACAACCATCATCACAACCGTAAAGAGCAAGATCTACCCCTTCCCGGGCGCGACATTGATAGTAGAACTGCCAGGCCTATGCACGCAAGTCAAAGCATGCAGGGAAGCCAGCCTTGAATTGTGAGAATAAAAAGTGGGTAGTTGCACACTCTCCACTTTTTTGTCTCTACCGAGCTCCAAAACAGAGAAGTTCATGCACAACACCAACTCAGTGAGGCTGAGCAGACAATTGCGGCCAAATTTGTCGAATCCGCCCAAGCTTAGGTAAACCAGATCGCAGTAGTTGCACAACAAGCAGAATTAGAACACAGGTCAACCAATTATGTGAAGACATGCTGAAAGTGATTTCTGCCTCTATTGCACCGCAAGCCAAGGTTGAGGGCTTGGTCTTTGCATTGAAGGCATCTAGCACAAAGGTACAATCTGTCAAAGTAGACCTGGAACAACAAATTGCTGTGTTGCAAGCCAAGCTGTAGCTGGAAACCCCTCCTGAGGTGCGCACCTAGCGAGTCACGCTGGTAAAGGAAGCAAAAAGTAGCATTTCAGCACAGATCACCAAGGGTTAAAAATTGTTAGATACTTCTATGGGACTATGGTCCACAGTGCAGCATGATCCCCTCCACTGACATTTCAACTAGGAGCTGCGCTAGAAAGAGCAGGATTTTGAGCAGATGGAAGCTACCATGCCCACCCTCATGGTAGCATAGAGCCTAACATGTCTTCGTACCATCCACGCTCTCAGAGACAAAATTGAGGAGCTCCGCCACAAGAAGCAGGTCCTCAGCGACCATCTAAAGCCATGTGCGGATGAAACTCTCAAGCTCTTGCAGAACTTAGACGCAGCCGTAAAGCACCTGAACCAAACCTTGGATAGCGTCACTACAACTACTGAAGGACCGAATTCACAAAATTTGGTCGAAATTATGCAGAATGCAGCCACGTAGAGTGAAGGCATCTTGCCCCCATTTTTCATCGCAGTTGAGTAGCTCCAAGCCAAGATGAAGACCCCACTACCCCTGTGACTTCGGACGAGTCACAAGATTGTGTTGGGGGCCTGTTGGAGTGGGGTCCCCTAACCACAATTTTGGTGCAATTTTGCAATATTTTAGTCTAGCGCAGGGACTTTGGGGTGTTTCAAAGCTCCCAATGAGTTGTAATGGGTCAAAGGGTAGACCAAGGGTCTGCAAACCATAGAGTATCATAGACTAATATAGTATAAATAGATGGATAAATTGGGTCTAGAAGTAAGTTTTAGTTTGGATTAAGTCTGGATACGACTATTAGATCAGTGATATCTGTTGTGAGATGTTTCTGTGTAAGGGCTCTTGCTGGCTATATGCGTAGAGACCCTAAGTCCTACTATATGTGGACCCTACTAGCTATGTGTGTGGGCTGGTAAAGAAATTTTGTAAGTAGAATCTGAATATTAATGAATGAGAATACTGGATGATATCTGAGTATTTCTGGGTTATGTTACTAGCTGCGCTATCTGTGATTTCCAAGATTATGTTTGTTTACTAAATACTAGTAGCTAATTGATGTGCACATGGATGTGAATCTTAGATAGGATAACAAATGCTTAGATCTAGTTGTGTTTTTCCTTATTACCTCTAATTATTGGTTAACTTGTGGTTCATGAGCTTCACTTGAGTTATTCCGACAAATATATTGTTAAGGGTTTCTAGGTTAGGGCTTCTCTAGTGAAAACCTGTTAGAACTGAAGAGACCCACTTTAATTAAATTTCTCTCTCTCAAGGTGCAGAAATCTGGTACCAGTGCCCTCCCATACTAATTTAGGTGATACCTTGACTTGCACAAGCAAGACATTGCCAAAAAGGTGATTAGTACAAGGGTTTGTTTGTAAACCTTATATATGAACTTGGGTCACGACCCCTCAAACCAATAGGGGGAGTTGTGGTAGGGTTTGTAAATGATAAATGAAATTTTAAATAGTAGGAAAAATTGGTCTCCAATGGCCTAAACAAATTAAGAAAGGAGAAACCATAGAACATAGGAAATAAAACCCTAATGATGAAAACACTCATACAATCATGAATTGATTTGAAGGAGGAAAATGGGGGTGTCCACTTACTGTGTAGGAGGCCAGAAGAGGTTGGCATAGTGATTTTTAAGCTTTGGTAGCTGATTTGAGGATTGAAAACCAAATACATAGCAAAGTTTACAGAAGTGTAGCGTTGGCCTAGAAACATAGCATCAATACCTAAAATCATTGCACTAGCTTAGAAACGTCACACATCTCCTTCAAAAACATTGCAGAGCCTCCAAAAGGACAGAAGATTAGATTTTCTTGCAAATTATTCCAGTTTTCTTCCACCATTGGCAATGGTAAGGTACTCTGCAGGTGAGAGATGCACTTTATCGAGCAAGGGAAGATAAAATCAGTGAAATAAATCACTTTTTTTTCCTTTTTATAACATCAATAAAACTCCCTTTTTGTCATTTAGTGAGAACATGACCTTTGTGAAGAAAAATATAATTTTTGAATATTTTGACAATGAAACAATATTTTGAAAGAAGACAAGTTGTCTCTTTTTTATTCACCTACCTAAGATAACTCTCTTTTAAAAATGCTTTGTATGATGGAAGTGAATGACCCTTCTTTTTTCCTTTTTATGATAGATTTTGGAATTTTATGGAGGTGAAATGAAACAAATTTGGACACTAACCTAGGTGAAAACATGATGACATGACCTAAGAATCTAAATGAAAATGAAGGAAATGACTCATGAAATGACAATGACCATGAAAAAACTGAAGGGAGTATATTTTAAAACCTAGACATATCTAGCGATCAAAATTTTATTTGTAAACTGACTTGGAAATGTAAAATTTTTACCTAGGAAAACTACTAGACAAATTTGAAAGAGTACATATTGTTGACTGAATATTGGACACTAACAGAGAGTATTATTCTTTATTTTATGTGCTTCAAAATTCCTAAATTTTTCCAGAAGATTTTCATTTTCTTGCATCTGTAGAGACAAATTCTACATAAGTTGGTTTATGTCACGTGTTGCTGATGTAGACTCTACTGTCGTTGATGAAGAACTTGGTGTTGATCCTGCAACTACAATGGGTATGGATGAAATTGGAATCATAGCCAACTGAGCAAAATTTTCCTTCTCCATGAGTAGACCATGAATCTATTCTTCCATCTTCTTAATTTAAATGTTCTGCTCAATGATAAGCTTGAGCATTTCCTCTCTGTTTTTCTCACTTTCCTCTATCTCTTTGATTTGGGGATCCTTTGTAGAAGGAAATTTGAGTTTCTTTCAAAGAGTTGCAATGTATTAATTCTTCTTCTTGAGGATTTATTCTACAACTTTGACATCTTTATGATCATATCCAATATTGATCACTATACCTTATCATGATTTGAGCTTATTATCTTTGGCCAAAGAGGAAATATTCTCAATAGTCAATTGTGAATGGACATTTGAAAGATTTGTTCTCAATTTTGACAATGCCATGGAAGTGTTAGTCATTGTAGAGAAAATCATTTCTCCTGAATGTATGTGCATTTCCATTTGGTCAATGGGATGAATCTGATTAGAATCAAAAGAAAATATGGTCTTCTTGTAATCAAAAGGGGCTTTTGGAAAAGTGACTCCAGACTATAAGAAAGCCATTTTCATCCTTCCATTTTCGTTTTCAAATGCTATCAAAAACTTGTGTTTTGAAGTAGAGGTCTGTTTCCAAAATTGACTGTATACATTTTCCTTTAGGGATTCATTCTTCTACATAATCTCTAAGAATTTAGAGAAAACATTAGGCTCACCCTGTTCACTTGTTCTTGCTGACTAAATAATATCCATGGGATCTTGTGAGGCTGAAGAGGATGGTGGAGTGTTAGGAAAATTTCCCTATGATGTTGTATAAACTTCTGCATCACCCAAATCAATGATTTATAACTCTTTTTGTAATATTACCAATTAGCTTATTGCTAGTTGGAATATTATATGTTGCTTCTATTTTCAGTCTCGAAGAATAAATGGGGTAAGGAGACCCTTAAATATCTTTAGTAGGAATAAAACACTCCCAATGTGAATGTGTATTAGTTTAGATAGACAAAATAAAGTCACCTTGGGTGTGAAAGGGAGAAATGCATGTGGACTAGATCAAGGTTGACCAAATCAACAGTGCTGCCAAAGAAAATAGTAGAGCTAGTGGGAATAGTGCAGTTTTGGAGGAGGAGTCTTTGCATGGAAGTAACCTCATAAATGAGTGGGTCCAAGGGTGAGGAAGCTCACAAAGAATATAATGGAAGGAATGGAAGCCATGAGAGGCATTCATAATATTTTTTTTGTTTGAGTCTTTTGAATTATTGCATGCTTCATCTGTTTAGCTGGGTTTGTTGTACTATTTAGTACAAGGGTATTCTCATGCGGGAATTCCCCACTCTTCCTTGGAGGAATTTTTGAAGAAATCTGAGAGGAGTATTCTGGGCTTCATTTCCACCATTCGAAATTGGGCCAAGCTGTCATCTATAGCCATAGTTCAATCTTCTTGAGAAACTACGTTATTTTTCATGGTGTTGCAGTGGGAGGGTCAAAACCCCTGTTGATGAGCTAGTTTCCTAGTGAAAGAATCAACCTTTCACCCAGAAAGATAGTAAGGAGAAGTTTCAGCTATTTATTTGTATTTTTAGCCATATACATGCAGAGCTTCAGTCAGACAATGTGATTTAGCCATAGATCTGTAGTTTATACTCTTTGTATCTCATGCCTTCCAAGAAACCCTTGCTGAGTTACCTTGAGATTGTGTAAAAGACACTAGATCTCCATTTTTCAACTCTTTTTAGTAATATATTAGCTGATCCATTTATTTCTATATTTATGTAGTAGAAACCCTCATTAAACTACCCTATCAAATGCTTTAGAAATTCTGTGTTGCAGTAGTCATGTAGTTTTAGTGTTTTTGGGCTATATTGGGCTTGGGAGATCTGTTTAACTAAGCTAGAACGATTTGTTTCTGATCCCTTTGTATATTTTGGTGTTATAATACATAAAATAATGGATCCATGTGCCGTTCTTGATTTTAATAGCGTAATTTATTGAAAAATGTATTTTTGGTACGTATATTGTTGATTTTCCTAAGTAGGAATATTATAGTGGTATTAGAGCTCTGATCTTGGCTCAGCTTGTGGGGACAAAAAATATATAGCCATGGAGGAGAAATAGATCCAAAAAATACTTCTTCAGACTGTGTAGGAAATTTCCAAAGATATCAAAGAGATGACATTTTAAAGACAGAAGGAATCCCCAAGAGGGTTTAACCATGGAGAAAGATCTGACACCTCACATTTGTGGTGGGAGAAAACAGTAGCACAACCTTCTTCACAATGATCCACTATGAAAAAATTCCTATATTTGGAAGGTGAGGAAGGAAGGCCCTTGTGGGAAGAAACCCTTGGTGATTATTTTGTAGAATATGAATCTTAATCCCGAAGATTCAAGGAACATTTGAACTTTCAAGAGTTCTGTCGGATCAAGGATGGTAGGAGATCCTTCAATCACCATGAAAAGGGGGGGTATATGCAAAATTCAGATCTATTGCATAGTTTGGGTAGGTTCTTTTTTCCCTCTTATGATGGATCGCCCAAGTGCACAACCAAGGCTTGGGTAGAGAAGTTGGACACTTATTTCCAACTCATCAGAGTTTATGAAGTGGAGGCTATAAAAATAGTAGCATTGCACCTACAAGGTGAGGCACATGAGTAGTGTTTCCATGGGTTATCTACACTTGGGCATGCTAGTATCACTTCATATCAAGACTTCACCAGGAGGTTGGTAGAGAGATTTGACCCCAGGGATCTGGAGGCTCACTTTGTTGGGATAACCAAGCTCAAGAAATTAGGAGATTTAGAAACTTATATCTCTGATTTTCTGAAGCTTTCAATCACGGTATCTGACCTCACTATGAACCAGAGAGTATGCGTATTTATTGATGGGATGGTTGAACCATTTCATGGGTTGGTGAAATCCACTAGACCAACTACACTCCAAGAAGCTATGGAGAAGGCTAGGGATTTGCAGCATGCCTTACCCAAGGCCAAAGTACCCTTTCAACAAAATATTTCTTCTTTCCCAAGGGAGAGTCAGGAGAGGACATCTCTTGATAATGATTGGAGATATCTAAGGAACAAAAAGCTCTGTTTCACTTGTCAGGAGCCATGGGTACCAAAACACCAATGTGTTGCAAGGAAAACACATTTTATTCATATATTTTTTGATGAGGAGGAGAATACCAACGTTGTAGTAGCAGAAGGAGGTGCACCTCCCATAGAAGATGTAGTAAAGGCATTTACTCCATGGGAGGGACTCTTGCAGCTTTGAGAGGAGTTCCCAAGTATATAACCTTGAGAGTTAGGGGCACTATTATGGGACAAAGAGTATCAATATTGGTAGACAGTGGAGCTACCCATAAATTTATTGATACACAATTGGTGCAAAGAAGGGGCATTCACATAGAAGACTTTGAGGGGTTCTCAGTTTTGGTTCCAAGTGATAGAACCATGTAGTGTGCCAAATATGTTCCAGCATTAACCATCACAATGGGAAGCTACACATTGACATACCACTTCTTTATGGTTTATATTCCAGACACCAATCTGATATTTGGGTGTGCAGTGGTTAATCACCTTATGGAAGGTTACCACTGATTGGGAAACCTTAGAGATGGAGTGGACAGAAAAGGGAAGTGGTAAACATCAAAAAATCAAAGGCATACACACCTATCCACCCCAGATTGTCTCAGCCCATAGGATGGAAGCAGATTTGCACAGAGGAGACATAGAATGGGTAGTAGAACTACGTTTGTCAGAAGCTGGAAGCAAGGATTCATCAGTACATCCAGATGTACAATCTATTTTGGACCGATATTCTATAGTATTTGGAGATATTCCACCTAGGAGACCTCCTGACCGAGGTTTTGAGAACACTATTGAGTAGGAACAAGGAATCTAAGTAGTGATCACCACACCCTATAGTCATCCCAAATCCTATAGAGATGATATTAAGGCCATTCAGGAGCTTTTGGCCTTAGGAAATATCCGACCTAGCACTAGTCCTTTTGCCTCTTCAGTGGTCTTGATGAAGAAGAAAGATGGCACATTGAGAATGTGCATTGGTTATAGAGCATTGAACAAAAAGACCATGAAGAACAGATATCCAATTCCCAGGATCGATGAATTGATGGATGAACTAAGAGGGTCCAAGCATTTCTCCAAGATTGATTTGAGATTGGTATATCAGCAAATCAAGGTGAGGGATCAAGATATCCCCAAGACAACATTCTAATTCCAATATGGGCATTTTGAGTTTTTGGTAATGCCTTTTGGGCTAACCAGTGCTCTGGCAACATTCCAATCTTGCATGAACCACATCTTCCGTGGTCACTTGAGGAAATTTGTATTGGTCTTCTTTGATGACATTCTTATTTATAGCCGTACATGGGAGTAGCATTTACACCATATTGAGGCAGTATTACGCAATCTTAAGGAGCATCAATTCTATGCTAAGCCCTCCAAGTGTGAGTTTGGGCTCACAAAGATGCTTTAGTTAGGCCACATCATTGGAGTGGATGGGGTAATATTCCATGAAGAAATGATCCGTGCTATTAGATATTGGCCTAAACCAAATAATTTCACGAAACTTTGAGGGCTTGTAGGCATATGTACCTATTATCGGAAGTTTGTAAAAGGGTTCTCTCAACTAGCAGCATCACTTACACATCTAACCAAGAAGGTAGCTTTTAGTTGGACACCCAAAGTGCAGAGAGATCTTGATAAGCTCAAGGAGGTGATCAGTAGCTACCCAGTATTGGTCCTACCTGATTTTATCCAACCCTTTGTGTTGGAATGTGATGCTTCAGGGGAAGGCAATGGGGCCGTATTGATGCAAGGGGGAAACCCCATAGCTTTTGAAAGCTAGAAGTTGCTACCACATGAGAGAGTATACCCCATATATGATAAGGAGATGTTAGATGTTATGCTTTCTTTAGCCAAGTTAGGCAATATCTGGTGGGAAATAGATTCCGAGTGAAGACTGATCACAATAGTCTCTGATTCTTTCTTGAGAAGAAGCAACTTCAGGAGAGGTAGCAGAAATTGGTGAGTAATATCTAAGAATATGAATTTGACATAGAATATGTCAAAGGGAAGAGTAATGTAGTCACATATGCTCTATCCAGGAGGCCACCAACATTGTCCTTGATGAACATAGATGCAGATTGGAGGGCCCAGTTGTTATTAGAATACTCCAAAGACAACTTTGCATGTGAGATCCTAGATGGAGTGCTGACTTATGAGAGGTATAGAGTGATGGATGAGGTCATCTATTACTGAGATTGGGTCTTCTTGTCTAGATATTCTAAGCTCAAGGAGAATATTTTGCATGCACCATATGATTCCCCACTTGCAGGGCATCAAGGATTCACCAAGACTTATCGGGCTAGTCGAGAGAGATTCTCATGGAAGGGTCTCAAGGAGGATGTACTACAACACATCAAGGAGTGAGTAGTTTGTGAACAAAACAAAGGAGAACACAACCATCCTGCAGGATTATTGTAGCCACTTCCTATTCTGGATGGAAAATGAGAGAGTATTTCCATGGACTTCATCACCAGTCTAGCTACAGTTCAGGGTAAGGATTGTATCTTTGTAGTTTTGATCGACTAACAAAGTATTCACATTTATTTTTTATTTATGAACGGTATATTGCTTCATAGGTAGCTAAAATTTTCTTCAGGGATGTGTTTAGACTCCATCGTCTCCCAAAGACCATAGTCAGTGATCGAGATAGCCAATTCATGGGTGGATTTTGGCAAGATATTTTTCTGTTAGTGGGTACTGAGTTGACACCAAGTACCAACTATCACCCACAAACCGATGGAAAAAATAAAATAGTTAACAAGTGGTTGGAAGGCTACTTGAGAAACTATGTTTCAGGCCAACAGAGAGCATGGCTGTGTTGGCTCCATTTGGGGGAGTATTGTTACAACACAACTTTTCACATGTCCATTGGCATGACCCTATTTCAAGCCTTTTATGGGTATGATGCACCTTCATTTTCTGATGTGATGTTTGGGGCAAGAAAAGCTCCTAGAGAAAAGGAGTGGATTCAAGAGAGTCGGAATATACTCCGGCCCTCAAAGACAACATTGCTACAACACAAAACCAACAAAAAATATATGCAAATCGTGGTTAGATAGAGAGGAGGTTTGAGGTAGATGAATTGGTCTATCTTCATCTTTAGCCATATAGACACTCTACACTCAAGGAGAAAGGAGCTTAGAAGCTCAAACCTCGATTCTATGGACCATACAGGGTGATCTGTCGTGTTGGAGAAGTAGCATATGAGCTAGAGCTTCCTGTTGGGAGCAAGATCCATAATATTTTTCATGTCTCATGCCTCAAGAAGGCCATTGGACAACATGTGGTTTCCACTATCGATCTATCACCTATTGATGATGAGAGCCATCTAGTTTTGCAACTATAGGCTATCTTGGATACTCAGGAGAGGCAGCTAAGGATCAGGGTGATCAAATAACATCTGATTCGATGGAGGAATATTCTTGATGAGGATACCACTTGGGAAGGAGAGACGATTTTGAAGCATCCTTATTTACTTTCTCTTGAGGACAAGCAAATTTTCAGAGGGGAGGACTATAATTTTCCCAATTAGCTTATTGCTAGTAGGAATATTATATATTTCTTCTATTTTCAATCTAGAAGAATAAATGGGGTAAGGAGACCCTTAAATATCTTTAGTAGGAATAAAACACTCCCAGTGTGAATGTGGATCAGTTTATATAGACAAAATAAGGTCACCTTGGGTGTGAAAGGGAGCAATGCATGTGGACTAGATCAAGGTTGACCAAATCAACAACGTTGCCAAAGAAGAGATTAGAGCTAGTGGGAACAACACAGTTTTGGAGGAGGAGTATTTGCATGGAAGTAACCTCATAAATGAGTGGGGCCAAGGGTGAGAAAGCTCACCAAGAATATAAGGGAAGGGATGGATACCATGAGAGGCATTCAAAATATTATTTATGTTTGAGTCTTTTGACTTAATGCATGCTTTAGCTGTTTAGCTGGGTTTGTTGTACTGTTTAGTACAAGGGTATTCTCATGCGGGAATTCCCCACTCTTCCTTGGAGGACGTGTTGAAGAAATATGAGAGTAGTATTCTGGGCTTAATTTTCACCATATGGAATTGGGACAAGCATTCATCTATAGCCACAACATAGTCTTCTTGAGAAACTACGTTATTTTTCATGGTGTTGCAGTGGGAGGGCCAAAACCCTTGTTGATGAGCTAGTTTCGTAGTGAAAGGATCACCCTTTCACCCGAAAAGATAGTAAGGAGAATTTTCAGCTATTTATTTTTATTTTAAGCCATATACATGTAGAGCTTCAGTTAGAGAGCATGATTCAGCCATAGATCTCATTTTATACTCTTTGTATCTCATGCCTTCCAAGAAACCTTTGCCAGGTTATCCTGAGATTGTGTAAAAGAGACTAGGTCTCCATTTTTCAGCTATTTTGAGTAATATATTAGATGATCCATTTATTTATATATTTTTTTAGCAAAAACCCTCATTAAACTGCGCTGTCACATGCTTCAAAAATTCTGTGTTGTAGTAGTCATGGGGTTTTAGTGTTTTTGGGCTATCTTGGGCTTGGGAGATCTATTTAACTAAGCTAGAATGATTTTTTTATGATCCCTTTGTATATTTGGGTGCTATAATACATAAAATAATGGATCCATATGCTGTTCTTTATTATTGTAGCGTAATTTCCTGAAAACTGCGTTTTTGGTACCTATATTGCTACTTTTCCTAAATAGGAATATTACACTTTTTTACTTTGATTAGTTGAGATAGTGAAATTTGTCTTTTGCTTCTTTTGCCAGATAAGGAATTTCTTTGCAATGCTTGCCGAAGATGATGGTTCTTCTCTAGGCCACTTCTTCTGCTTGTCTTCAGAAATGGGAGTTTGGAGAGTGGAGGTGGAAATAATTTGTTCCTCTACTTCTTGAAGTATATTTTCTACCCATTGATCTTGGTTCATGTATTTTTCAATCTATGGCCTAGGAGTATTATTTTAAGGTGTTTTATTCAGCTCAACTCTCAAGTTAGGGATGATGCTGAATGGATCATATGACCAAGTGAAACTTGGCTAAAAGTTCAACCTCTTAAGGATTGCATCTGCTTCAACTCTTGATGTCCTGGTGTTGCATATGAAAGAGCCCACCTTAGTTTTTATTTTACACTGATATTTCCTTTTACCTGGAAAAAATGCAGCTCATCCATGTTAATCATCTTCCTAATATATTCCAAAGAGAAAATTCTCATTCGAACATATTTAGGCATCTTGTAAGGTGCCAATTCACAACCATATACCCTGATATCTGTATAATTCTGGTAAAGATACCAATCACTTGTTTTTACTTAATCACTTAGATGAAGAATTATTTTGATGTATAAATGAATCCTTCGCTCATTCTGACTGATTAAAAGTTGAGCAATTGGGTGAAAGAAAGGGTCAATAAAATGTGCAAATGAAAATTCAGTTGAATTTGATCTAACCAATTGAGTCCAATGTATGACTAATTGTTTAACACCTTGGTAATCTTTTTTGTGCAAAGTAATTGGTAAAAAATCCCCTTGCCGAAAAAGAAACATATGAACCAGTACAGAAGTGTACTTGAACATGCCTTGAGTGGTCAAATTCATCATCTTCTCATGCATATTATCTGCCAAGAACTGATTGTAATTATACATGAATTTTTATAATATCCAAAAAGGGAGAACGTAGTAATAAAAAAACACAATATTTGAAAAAAAAGATTATGTACACATAAAATATGAAAAACACAGAAATATACAGAATAGGTGATCCATTTTATTATTTAGGAGAGGGATGACAGATACAAAAATTCATAAAATATAAGTACTCAAGCCAAAGAAATGGCCTAGAATGACCCTGAAATCATGCCAAGGTAGGCACTCCATAAGTGGAGCTGCCAGAAGCTATATACTATGTTTTCCCTTCAGTTGATGATGATCTTACAACTGATGGATGAAATGGAATGCATAGATCTAGGGTTCTTTGGATCTTTGATGATGCCAATATTGTAGATCTAGGCACTATCAGGGAAACCCAAGATAACCCAGAAAGGAAATCCAGATCTAAGAAGATCAGAAATTCACCCTCTTAGGGTTTGATCCCATGACTGCTGGGGTATGAAGATCTAAAGCATAAAATGATGTAATATGTCTGCAATGTGTTACATATCAGATTTATGATTTGAGGGTTCATCCCTCCTTCGAATCTCCAAGCTAGAAGCTTGATATCTAGGTTCTTCTTACTCCTCCCAAGATGACAACTGTTGCATACACAACAGCTGGAAAAACTGTGTTGTCTGGGAAGAAGAGGCTGATGCCTGCTACAAAATATGTCTAATAATCTCAATAATTATGGAAATAGTAAGTACAAAGTGAGGGAAAGATCCATCATAGGATTTCTAGCTGAAATAGTGGAAACTTCCCTCCTCCTTTGGATCTACAGGACTAGACTGTGCAATCATTGATGGGACTGCTGCTACATGGAGTTATGATATGTTTTTCCTAATGAATGATATGGATCTGAAGCATTGGAAGGCTTATCTTGGAGCTTAAGGTGAGAGGATGGATCGTTCACCGGTTCCTCAGCTGAAATACTGAAGGAAAACCTCCTCCTCTCAAACCCTAATGCAGGAATTTGTAATTACTGAATATGTATGGGATGCAGAGAGTAGGAACAATGTGGCACTAATGCCTGATGATGAATGGCAACTTAGAATAACCTTCCCAGAGTAGGCACTCGAAGTCCCCCATGGGTAAGGGTGGGATTCCCGCTCAGGAACACCGTATGCTAAACATCATTGTAGACTTAGCTAAACAGCATAAGCGTGCATAGAAATGTGAAATGGAAAATCTATATCTAAACAGATCTCAAATCAATAATCCAAAAGCCTCCTTCCAAGGTTTCCTTCCTCTTCCTTATATGCTTTGTGAGCCTTCTCATGCCTTGGTCGACATCATAACTTTGCTGCACATGTGGACATAGGTCTCCATGTAGACTGCGTTGCCTCTCCATGATCTTCATGATCTCTACATTTAATGTTGACCCTCTCCATCATGTGTGCACTAATGCACCACTTCCTCCATCATCTCATAATTTGTTTCTCTATGATCTTACTTTGATTCCTCCTTGATCTTATTTGACTCCTTCATCTCTCCATGTTCTTTCTTATTAATGATGTTTGATCCCCACCCTTTAATTAATTAATAAAATTATCCATTATTCCATATTTATTAGCTAATTAACCATTTTCACACTCTTAGGAGTGGATTTATTCATCTTAAGGGGTTATGGGTCCCTCCACCCATTTATTTACTTAGTTAATTAAGATAAGTAAGAACTCTAATATTCCAATAAACATATGTAAAATTTTGAATATTACAATCCTCCCTGCCAAAATGTTGCTTGTCCCCAAGCAACTGCCAAAGTAGATGCTCTAGCCATCTCTCTCCCTAAAAATGGCATCCACATAAGGAAGGCCTCCCCATCTGCTACAATGTGTTATGCATGCTGTTGTGGAGGTAAATCCCCTCTGCGGACAGAGGTGATCCCTACTAGCCCAGATCGAGTCTAGCAATAATCGCTCATGCTATAGTGTAGGTTCCTAATTGAAAATAAACCAACTAGCGATGAAGTTTTACCTGGAATCCAACGCTGTCACCCGTAGAGAAAGTAGCACTCCCGTTCCTTAGCTCCGGTAGATCACAATCCTCATGATCTCCGTGATCGGAAACCTGCACACACAAGAAAAAAAACAAATGCAAGCGTAAAATCTAGTATATGCAACTATATGTCAGTCAGAGAAGACATAACTCATCATCATAATAAACAACAAGAGTGGAACCATAACCAATAGTCTCTTATCATTAATCAATCAAAGAAGAATACAACCATAGTCCTGACGCTGAATTCTCCTTCCGAGGGTCGCCAACGGAACACATCTCGAAAATCCTGTCGGGGATGGGAAAAACCTCTCTCTTCAGATGTCTCGACAATAATCTCCTTGCTTGGATTTGACCTTAAGGGAATGAATCAAGGCTCTTGCAGCATAAGGCTCTAATGGCTCTTGGGAACTTGGAGACTCGCTATTCAGCCATTCAGCTATTCAGCCCCTTCATCAATGGATGAAGGCTATATTTATAGAGGAGAGGAGGAGGTTGGGATCCCTAAAATAGTGGAATGGAGGCCTTATCTCTTGGGAGGTTCCCCATAAGGTGGAAACAAGAGGCCAAAGGAGGAAGGCCATGGTTATTCAGTCGAAACCACTCCTGATGACTCATCCACAAAGTTGTTGTAATCGAAACTTCGCCTCTTTTTTTAAAAACTTTCCAAAATTAGATTGGCATGGATGCTTAACTGGGACAGAGCACCAATTGGCGCAGGCTTAGTATTAATTTTCCTCATTGGCGCGAGTACATAACGGGCTACGAGTACCAAGGCAAAAAGAGGTGTTTTTAGGGGTCTGCTCAGGAAATGATCAACAGAAGGAATGTTTTCCTCATGGAAAGGGATGCAATGATGGTATTTGCAAGGCATGACACTAATTATTGGTCATAGAAATGACCCTCCAATGGGAGAGATGGGGATTGCAGGGACGGTGACAAATTTCTGTGTAATAGATGCCCCCTAAAGCATGAGGCCCGAAAGAGAGAGAGGGGTGAAATTCTTTACGAGAACGTGTCCAACTGAAAACACCGCCATCGGAAAACCTGCGTAGAGAAGTACAACTTATGTCTCAAATACATGAGACATATGTGGTATGGGCGCAGCCATCCATAACAGAGTATGCAATAATCCAGATCCAAGGCATGGACGCAGCCATCCAGTGAGGATCGATAAATATACTCAGGTATGGTCGCAGCCATCCAATCAGTGAGTCATGTAACTAATCATAAGAATCCACAAAATCGCAGCCTGGATTATAAAAGACAACAATCCAGGGTCTTGCGCTCCATCTTGACCTGAACAAAGTACAAGTTCAAGCATGCGAATATGTGAGCTGAAGTCGAACATGCAAGAACATCGCTTGATTACCAGCCAATGATGAAAGTTGTTAACAGACGCGAGAGGTACCACCAATAATGACAATGGTCCTCAAGGTACCATAGGTACAATCCATGGCGTGTGAATCAATGAGCTAGTGTCGAACACCCGTAGAATCACTCGATCGGAGGCCAATGATGAAAACCTCATGTCGAACGCGAAGAACCTGCCATTGAGGCATGTAGGTTCCAAGGTACCAGAAGGGAGTCTCTAGATCAGCTTCTTGGATAATGAGCTGAAGTAGAAAGGAAGTGACCTTGATTGAAGGTGGGCCATAGTGTTTCCCACATCATCGGCAAGAGACAGAGGAACATAATGTCTTTGTGAATAAGGATCAGATGAGAATCAGAGGAAGTTTGAAATCTGCAGAGGTCAACTTCTCTTGAACATATCGGCAGCATGACAGTGGATTTGGCAGTATTTGACATCAAAATATCAAGGGTCATGATGACAAGGCAAAGAGCAGATGAGAGGTCAAAAGGGATCACCCAAACCCACGGAGGCAAGTGAAAAAATGAGATGAGATATCCCCAACCCGACACGAATGCAGACAAGTGCCATGTTCAAGAGCGACATACTACTGACACGATAATGATGTTGGTTCCATTTTCCCCACCATTTCTGGCAAGTACCTCTTTATTTTTACACAAGCTTGAAGAGGATACCATATGCTTGTCATATAAGTCCTTCCTAGTACATTTAACGAGCCCTAGGAAGGAGGAACTCAAATACCGTCATTACGACTGAATCCAATGTCATCATGGTTTAACGAGTTTGACAAAGGAAGAACTTGGCATCTTTTCATGTTTAGAGAGTTTGAAAAGACAGCAGAAAAGTAAACTCCAAAGGTCCCTTTTCATAAAAAATTCCTCAGATCCGAAAAGGTAGAAAACTATATCTAAGAAAACCTCCTAGTCGCGATAGGCTAGGGTATTCCTTTTTCGTAAATAATCTATCCTAGCCCGAAAAAGGGGTAAATGTATACTGGGTAGATTTCGTTTCGTGGCCACTTTAACAAGATCAAAACGACAAGCGACTCGGCAATATTTTCATGTTTAGAGATTCAGAAAAGAGCTGAAAGTTGACTCCTCCTGGAGGAACGAGTGGTATAAAGGGTAGCAACTGGTTCCAGTAATGATGGAACTGCTCAGAACAAGTAAAGGTCAAGAGTCTAGCTAACCAGACCACTCATCACAGTGGTTCCTCAGGAATAGGTAAAAAAACCAAGTGAAGGCATATGATCGGCCAAGCAAATAATGACGATGGAGTGAGAAAACCAAGGCTCATCTGGCAAAAATAGGTTGATAAAATGGCAATCACAAGAGGTAAAATGAGAATGGTTTCATTTTTACACAAGATTGAAATCAGAAAAATCTGCTTGAAGTTGGTTTCTTTTTTTACACAAGCTTGAAACAAAGATAAAATATGCTTGAAACTGGTTTCATTTTTACACAAGCTTGAAACGGAAACAAACTATGCTTGAAATATTTAAGCATGCCTCCAGCATGATGACTCAATTCAAGGTACATGCCCCCCAAGCTTCAATCCATATGAAAGGCAGATGGAGTGAAGGTTAAAATTATGAGATCAAGAGGAAGACTCGACTGGGATTTTACGAGAACTTATCAAAGACTCGAATTGAACGGGAACGTGTTTCATTGTTTTAACAAGGTTGACACATTAAAATAACTATCCTCAGACACCTTGTTTCATGGTTTAAGGAGCTTGACACAAGAAAACGAACTCTACTCCGACCACCTTGTTTCATTTTTTAAGGAGCTTGACACAAGAAAATGAACTCTGCTCCGAGAACCTTGTTTCATTTTTTAAGGAGCTTGACACAAGACAAGGAATTCTACTCTGACCAGCTACTTGTTTCATTTTTTAAGGAGCTTGACACAAGGAAATGAACTATGCTCCGACAACCTCATCATTATGAACAAGAATTCATCACTCCCGATGGAAGGAAAACATCCTGGAAGTTAGGACCCAATGCCCCCAGCACCTGATGCACAATGGCACTATCACTGAGTACATGCATAGGGTAGGTAGCCACATAGTTGACCTGTGGTGGGGCAGATAAAACGGGTGGATAAAAACTAGCAAGGGATGATGGTGGGCCAGCTGCCACATCAATACCAAAGAATGAAAGATGATCAATGGTCATGATCCGTCCTTCATGTGGAAAACAAACCACACGAAAAAGGGAGGAGACGAGTGCTCCCATGGCATAGGTGTAATCGCACCCCAAGAGTAGATTGAAATCCAAGGGGCCTGGAACAACCATCAAGTCCATATGGACAGTTTTACCTCCCAAAGTAATAGATAACCTTGGAAGGATCCCTAACGGTTGACTTGTTCTTCTGTTAAACGCTAACAGATTCTGTGTAACAGGCGCAAGCGGCGGTGAACCAAAATCTTGCCAAGTAGTTGAGGATAGAACACTAACAGACGCACCTTCATCTATAATGGTGCTAGGTACGACCAGACCAGAAGCCTGTACTGTTATCTCGAAAGGCACATAAGCCGGAAGGCAGTATCCTGCAAATCGACTCCAATCAAAGGAAGCGACCAAACTACTCGGAGGGGCTACCATCGAAACAAGATGGTCTTCCCCTAGTGTTATGATAGAAGAAGGAGTATCCTCCACGACTTCCATCACGGAGTCGGGAAGAGTATCCTCTAACACCTCCATCACGGGAGGGGGAGGAGCCACTTCTTGAGGTATAGGGACAAGAGAATCTTTCTCCAAGTCCGAGGAATATGAAGAAACAAGAAGAACCTGAGGCATGTGAGGTCCAATCTCAACGGAAAATACCTGGTGCACCGCAGAGGGGGCTAGCTCAACCGATCCCATGACCAATGTTTGGTCAGGAATGGATTCCTGAATTTGAATTTCTGGGGGAGTGGGATCGACCAAGGATGACTCTTGACCAATCGTAGGATCAGTTGGTGGAGGACTCAAAGAAAGTTGTTTATAACTAGCGGGGAGGCATGGTTTAGAAACAACCGAGTTGTCCAAGACTCTTTTGGCTTCATCCATATATAGACAAAGGTGAATGGCATGGTGCCCTTCACACAACTTACAGGGATTGGTGAGCTTACCCTACTTCTTAAGAGTTTTACCAGCACTAGTTGAAGACGTGCCACCAACCTGACTCCCAGAAGCCAAAGGCAATGGTGGGCAACCGTTGGACCATGCTTCAAGCACCTTGGGAATGCTAGGGCAGTCTCGAAGAAGATGGTCTCCCGTGCACAACATGCAAGGGAACTTGAATTTCCGTGGAGGGTTGGGAGGTTTATCATTGGAAGGCTTCTTAGGCGTAATAGCCACAGAGCTAGCCTCTCCTTTATCGACCTTCTTATTCTTTGTCTTCTTCTTCTTCTTCTTAGCCACCTGGTTACTCGAATCCAGACTTTCACCAGGCGAAGTGATGAGCTCCAAGAATGTTCTTTCTTCCACCACATTCCACTCCATTTCTTTTGTCCATTATTAATCCCAGGCTCAAATGATCAATGAAATTAGTTAAAATTGCTTTAAGAATGAATATTATGACTAACTTGCTATGTTTATATGATTTTGTCATCATAGTGCTTTTTGAACTAGGACTAGCTATAGAATGCAGACATTCTGTAGCTAGTTGCCAATTCTGTAGCTGTCTTCATGTCTAAGCAGGTTCCAGGTGTCCCCTTAGAGAAAACCACACATGGTCGTATTCCAGATCATGCCCTCAATATTTTTTTCTCTCCACGAAGATTGAACGGAATTCTGTACGTGGTTATGCACGTGGGAACTCAAGCTAGGAGATAGACTCCTAATAGGACAAGGATAGTCTAGATGTCCTTAGTCATATTACGATGCCACCTTTAGAGTTCTAGTTCAATTTTAATATGGGAAGACAATTATCCCTGGATTATCTCGGATTCTGTTATGTAAATTTGCTATAAATGTAGCTCGAGAAACCGAGGGACAAGGTTAGATTTTGGTTAGATTTTGTGTTTTACTGCTAGATTTCAGAAGTATGAAAACACTCTATTTTGAAGTAATCTCTCTTTAATGAAAAAGACATCATTTCCTTGAAAGCGTTGAGTCAATCTTGAAGTGGATTTCGTGCTACTCTGGTGGTAGAGGGCCCCTACCTCCTGAGCAGCCTTGTTTATACAGTTTAGATAAATATCTTAGTCTCGTTTTCATTTATAGCTTAGACAAGTTTCTGAAGTTTACGTTCATAGTTAATTTCATTAATCATCACAGTTATACTTACTCTAATAAACTCTTCCAAAATATCATTACAATGAATAAGGCATAGCTGTGGTGTTGTAGATTTTAGTTGCATTTCCTTTCATTAATTATCACAGTTAGACTTACTCTAATAAACTCTTCCAAAATATTATTATGATGAATAAGTCATAGCTGTGGTATTGTAGGTTTTAGTTGCTTGTTTATACTAAGTGTCACAGCCGGTCTTACTGAAACAAACTCCTCCAAAACATCATGAACAACGAATAAGAAACAACTGTGGTGACTTAGATTTTAGTTGTATTTGCTTTCAGTCTTACATTTATGTTCAACTGCATCGAATAATACAGCCATACTTGTTTGACAAACTCTTCCAAAATATCATTCCTATTGACGAGATGGACTGTAGAATTCCATAGGCTAGTTACATGTTAATTTAGTTACAGCACTTTGGAGGTAGATTGAATTTAGTTCAACTCTTTCATTTCATTTCCAGTTTGATAATGGCATTGTAATTTAACACTATTCACTATACTTCAAGTAGACTAGTGGCACTCTAGTTTAGGCTTAGCTCACTGTATTAGCACTCTAGTTTAGTTGTCATCCATTTCATTTTTAAATTGTATTATTTGTTAAATTTAAATACCACGGTCTTCATTATTTACAAAACTTCTTTTGTTCTAAACTCATATTAATACATAATCATTTGGACAGAAGTTAGTATCATTCTAAGACCTAGAGTATTTTGCAACCTTTTTACCATTTCACAAACAAGCCTTTTCTCAAATACCATTCTAAAAAGGAAATCTATAACTTCTGAGTGAGGCCTAGTGGTGTTAAATTGAGTTGCAGAACAGAATTAGAAGCTATTTTAGAGTAGAAATCTTATTATGCTACAAATGTTCTTTTACAATGAGATGTTGTAACATTGTAAGTTGATTTTTGATTGTTTAGTTAGGAGAACTTCATCTACACTTAACTTGTCCATTTCCCAAGCTCTTCCAACACATCTTTAATGAATGAATTGGATAAATTTTAAGCTCATGTTGTGATTTATTTCCTTGAATTCATTATCAAACTTTGAATTTGTTGTTTGCTAGCCATAGTTTAGGCTTTGTTCTATTTTAGTATTTGCATTTGTCATTTGTCATCCATAGTTTAGGCCAATAGCTTCTTTTCACCAGCATTTAGTTCCTTCCCTTTTCAAACATAAAACCATAAAACCAAAAACATCAGAAAACACTAAACACAACATGGTGAGAAAAAAATACCTAGGCACATATAGTGCACCACACTTCAGCAGTTTACCAACCCTGGTTGACAATTAATGAACTCAATTTAGGAACACTAGGTTGAGCACAAACACGAAGTAGAAGAGGAGGACGTAGAAAAAGGCGAAGAAGGGGAGAGGTCCACCTTTGAATCAACATGATGTTGTTCAGGTGGAGGAACTGATTGAACAATAGTCAGGACATTCGGGACCACAGAGGTTGAAAAAAACCACACAGGCAACCCAACAGTTAACCCAGTAAGGGACAACGTTGCCATATAAGGAGCACCAACATTTCCAAAAGGAGGAAAATGAACAGGATTCCCATCAGAGGGGATTCCTTGGTTGGTGAACTCTGGAAAAGTTTCCATCAGAAAAGATCCAAAACAACACCCTAAGGAAACTAACTTTAACCAGGAATATTTCGTGGGTAGTTAATTTTTAACACATTGAAACAAAAATCTACCGTTTCATCTTTTAAGAGTCGAGAAACAGGAAAAAGGTGACTCTATCACTTTCAGATTGGAAACAAGCATGAAAGGACAAGCGCTTGATGAACTTTTCAAATTTAAAGAGTCAGAAAAGATTGAAATGACTACTCAGGAATTCTAGGCAAAGGGTGTACCAAATAACTGTGAACTGCAATATACACCTTGGTTTCAAAAATGAAAGAGAAATCAACCAAGGACTTAACGTACGTGCAGGCAATCTCCCCGAATGCTGTGTCTGATGTATCATGGGTATAGGGCAGCAGACTCGGCTTCCTATGGATAAAGGATAGAAACCTAATGGGGTCTCCCTTTATATACTCGACGGTACGGGGAGCACAAGTCCGTACTAGTGCTATCTAAAGCCAAGAGGTGAACGACAGCTACTAGGTTTAAAGATGCCGGAACACGTCTCTAGCCTAGACCTCTAAATGTTGTGTTAATGTTTCAATGCTGCCTTAGTGTAAATTGAGTAAATTTTAATGTTTATCTTCAATTACGTTTCAGTTTTCAGGCCTTAGCGAGTGTGATGTTTCAAAATCTCCTAAATGCACACTATATGCCACAGTATATCATTTCATTCAATGAAAGCTAATTACGAAAGGGTTGAGAGATTTTCACACAAACAAAATGATCAGAAAACAACCAAAAAAGTCTCTAATGCAGCTAATGTAAACCAAAAAAATTTCTCCCAAAGTCACTAATCACTAATAACACGGAAAATATTTTAATTTTCACTAACTAATCAAAAGAAAAAGAGATTTTTTATATTTTCAATGTTTAATAGAAACATGCACTAAACAAAATGAAAACTAATGAAGAGAAATTTGAGATGCGATAGTAAAAGAGAAAAGATAAGAAAATTCACTCAATGACAAACATGCAATCAGACCTCAAATTGACAAAACAATCCCTCAAAACCAAAAGAATCCTAAAGACTCAAATGGACCATGTAATCTAGGCCCAAAGCGAGACAAAGCGAAATTCGAATGAAGAATAGAACCAACACTCAAATGACGCAATAAAATGATAAACAACTACTAAACGAATGTAAAGAATCAATCACAAGGTCGAATGAACAAATAGAGACCAAAAACTCCCAAGGGGGGCTCGACACACAAGAGCACCTAGATGCCCTAGGGCTAGAATGTGAAATTGATGGAAAATGGAAAACAACCAAAGGACGAAGGTCATAGCCAGTCAAACAAGGCTCCAGAACACTCAAGCAGTTGAAAAAACAAAACCAAACACACTGATCAAGCTCAGGAAGGTCAAAATAGGGAAAACCCTAGTACCTCACAGGATTGGCGCGACTGTGAGGCTGAAACTAGCGCTAGAAAGGAATCGGCGCGGGTAATACACAAGCAACCTGCGCCAATGGGTGCGACTGTCAAGCTGTAAAGCGCGCTAGTCGAGTTTGCTAAGGAAAAAATAAAAATAGACAATCCAAAAAGCAGACCAGTGATGATCAAGCTAACCAAAATCCAAAATCACAAAAGAGCCAGCCAAAAGAGCCGATCAAGCAAGTAGAATCGAGAAACAACTGAAAATACAAGACAATACTCCAAGTGTTCAGTTCACAAACTAAACCAGAGATTGACTGAAGCAGCTTTGATCTACTTCGCAATTACAGAGAAATAGTGTTTCGAAGGCTATCTGGCTAACTTCAGGCTCCGTCTATAGCTTATAAAACAAACAACAACAAGCTAGATGTTCCCCAGCAGAGTCGCCAATTTGTTGTGGAGGTAAATCCCCTCTGCGGACAGAGGCGGTCCCTACTAGCCCAATCGGGTCTAGCAACAATCGTTCACGCTATAGTGTAGGTTCCTAATTGCAAATAAACCAACTAGCGATGAAGGTTTACCTAGAATCCAACGTTGTCACCCATAGAGAAAGTAGCGCTCCCGTTCCTTGGCTCCGGCAGATCACAATCCTCACGATCTCCGTGATCGGACACTTGCACACGCAAGAAACAAAAAAAATGCAAGCATAAAATCCAGTATATTCAACTATATGTCAGTTAGAGAAGACATAACTCATCATCATAATCAACAACAAGAGTGGATCCATAACCAATAGTCGCTTATCATTAATCAATCAAAGAAGAATACAACCATAGCCCCGACGCTGAATTCTCCTTCGGAGGGTCGCCAGCGAAACACGTCTCAAAAAATCTTGTCGGGGATGGGACAAACCTCTCTCTTTGGATGTATCGACAATAATCTCCTTACTTGGATTTGGCCTTAAGGGAATGAATCAAGGCTCTCGCAGCATAAGGCTCTAATGGCTCTTGGGAACTTGGAGACTCGCTATTCAGCCATTCAGCTATTCAGCTATTCAGCCCCTTCATCAATGGATGAAGGCTATATTTATAGAGGAGAGGAGGAGGTTGGGATCCCTACAATAGTGGAAGGGAGGCCTTATCCCTTAGGAGGTTCCCCATAAGGTGGAAACAAGAGGCCAAAGGAGGAAGGTCGTGGTTATTCAGTTGAAACCATTCTTGATGAATCATCCACGAAGTTGTTGTAATAAAAACTTCACCTCTTTTTTTAAAAAAATTTCCAAAAGTAGATTGGTGTGGGTGCTTAACTAGGACAGAGTGCCAATTGGCGCGGGCTCAGTGTTAATTTTCCTCATTGGTGCGAGTACATAACGGGCTACCAGTGCCAAGGCAAAAACAGGTGTTTTTAGGGGTCTGCTCAGGAAATGATCAACAAAAGGAATGTTGTCCTCATGGAAAGGGATGCAATGATGGTATTTGCAAGGCATGAAATTGATTATTGTTCACAGAAAAAACCCTCCAATGGGCGAGATGGGGATTGCAGGGACGGTGACAAATTTCTGTGTAACACATGCCCATATCCAAAGTTGCCTCTCTAGAATGTCTAAAGTGGCCTCCAACTGTGTAGTTAGATGTCCCTTATCTTCATTGAAGTTCCAAGTGACAACCACATGTTGTCCAATATCATCATCAATACATGAGATACATGAAATGAAGTGATTCCTCCCACAAATTGAAAGCCCCAATCCATAAAAAATTTCTCCATCCCATGCTTAATGAAGTAGACTATGTGTCTCCATGCTTCCATATTTAGCCTTGTTGGCCTTGTTGGATCCAAGAATCATCCCAACATTGTGCAAAATAAGAAGTAGAGACATATGGGTAGACATGAAATATTTCAAACCATATTCTCCCAATAGAATCCACTACAAAAAAGCTTCTTGCTGCCACACCATACCATCATCATACCAAGTTGGTTGGCCATATACTCTCAATAGAAGCCATCACTGTAATGCATCTTGTTGCCCCATGACATCATCATCATAACAGGTATGGTGTCCATACTCTACCAATAGCATCCATCATAGTAATGACTCTTGCTTCCATCATCCATCGTTACCATGCAAAGTAGGGGAGTATGTCAAACCAAACTCTCCCAAGAGTAACCATAGCAACAAGATCTCTTTCTTCCTCTTCACATCATTATGTGAGTCATGGAGCAAAAACATATTGATTGACACGTGGAATGTAATATCATCCCAATACAAACAAACTCCATTATTACACATCATGATAGTTTTATTCCATGTTCCAAACAATACAAAACACATAGACATGGGAGATGTCATGTGGTGGCCAAACTCTTTCAACAACAACCAAAGTAACCATGCCTTCTTCTACTGCATTCTTCCATTGATATGCAATCCATGGGTCATGGAAATGTGTGTTGTTGGGTTGTCACCATAATCACAACCCCTTGATTCACATAAACATCCATTCATCCCAATGTGGGCGATGGATATCATTCTACATAAACTTGGTATCCTCCCATTGTAGGACACCAACCTCCTCAAACTGTTGAAGATATTTTCACTCCATGATATGTTGAAGTGCACCTCCCATGATATATATCCATGAGATCCTCTCATCATTGGCCCTCCAAAACCCGTAAGGTTCTAATTCTGATGTAGGTATAAGTTTCTCTTTGAGTTGTGACATGCTCATTGAGAAAGTGTCATCTTGAAAAGGAAAATGGTTACCCATCTCAAAATTTCTACCATCTATCTTTTTTCCCCCCAGTGCTTCATGAGTGAAGCTGCCATTATAATGCTCCAACAATGAATTGGTATTCTTCTCATCACTATTGCTCATTAACGACGTTGTTGATCTCCATGATGATGTATCTATTGCCTCATGGAAAGACACAATATTGAACTCATAGCCCGAATTTGTACATATGATTATGCTCATCCCATGTTCTGAAACTCCACACTTCAACTTAAAGGGTTGAGTGTAGCTCAACAATGATAAAATATGATAGCTCTTCATCTTTTCCTTGATCAGATCAAGGGTCCTCTGTGCAGTGATAGGTTGCTTCCTCAAATCAACATGTTTCTGTAATCCTTGGTTATACAATGGACCTGATGGAACGTCCCTTCAAGCTTCAATAAGAGGTACTAAAACAATATGGGATGGAAATTATTGCAAACCTTGGACAAACTAATGTTTGGGAACATATTTCAATACCACAAGAGTTCCTTCAACCGGTGCAATGGTCTCTCCAATTGCTGGTAAGAGTGATGGCTAATCTTCTATCAATGTATCGGTGTTGGAATCTGCCTCCTCCTCATCATGAATCTCTTGAATCATGCATGGGATTATATTTTTCAAGATACTAAGACTACCTTGCAGAGATGCAAACATCTCTCTTCTTGATACAAGTACTTCTGTAGCTGGTGGTGAATGTAGTGACTCTTTTTCCAAAGTGACAAGAATGAAATGATCCCTTGGCTTCTTAGGAAGTGTCTCTTTGTTAAATGTCTATGGTTCCCTTCTATCAAACTCCTTCCTTATCATTTGAAAGAAGTCTGAATATTTAGTCACTTTTGTATTCTCCATGTGACCAAACCACCATTCCTTTTCCTCACCTTGAAGGTGAAGAGCTGCAATCTGAAAAACCTCTTTCTCAGCTACAAGATGTAGCCTGAAAAATAAATCCAACTATTTCCTCCAAGCCTTTGCATTGCTCGAGGAAGATCCATCAAATGTAGGCAAATAGAATCTATTGTGCCTCTTTCTTCTATTACTGTTGTAGGATATTCGTTCTTCCTTGAGTTGGAAAAACTGTTGGAGAGTTAGATTCTCCTTGAATCCTCTAGATTGTGCTTTGTAATCTTCAAGATATGGACTTAGAGTTTCATGAGTTTCAGGCTCCAAATTTCTTCTATCTCCATGCCATTCACATTCCTCTTCAAAGAAAGTGGGCATAGTAGATATTTGAGGAGCTATATGCTTCTTTGGTCTTCTTTTCTCCTCATAAGAAGTACTAGGACCTTCTTGATTCTGAAACCTTCTTGAGGTTTCTCTTTGTCTTTCTCTATTCATTTAATTGATCTCCTTGGAGAGATCCTTCATAGTTCTAAATAGAGATGCAAGAAAAATTAATCCCTCCATTATTTACAGATCTCTACTATCTTATTTTCTTATGATGTCAAGAATTTCCACAATCTGAGCCAAATATCATGCTTTGATACTACTCTAATATCCCAAAAGGGAGAATGCAGTAATACACAAACATAATATTTGAAACAACAGATTATATATACATAAACTATGAACAACATAGAAATATAAAGAATAGGTGAGCCATTTTATTATGTAGGATAAGGATTATAGATACAATAGTGCATAAAATAGAAGAACTCAAGCCAAATAAATGGCCTAAAATGACCTTGAAATCATGCCAAGGCAGGCACTGTGTAACTAGAGTTGATGGAAGCTGTATATTGTGTTGTTTCTTCAGCTGTTCATGATCTTATAGCTGTTGGCTGAAGGTTAATGCATAGATCTAGGGTGCTATGGAGCTTTGATGATGCCAATATTGCAGATCTGGGCACTATGATGGAAACCCAAGATAACCCAGAAAGGAAATCCAGATCTAAGAAGATCAGAAATTCACCCTCCTAGGGTTTGATCCCTTGACTACTGGGTTATGCAGATCTAAAGCATAAACTGATGTAATATGGTTTCAATGTGTTACAGATCATATCTATTCTTTGAGGTTTTATCCCTTCTTCATATCTCCAAGCTAGAAGCTTGATATCTAGCTTCTTCTTCCTCCTCTCAAGATGACAACTGCTCCATACAAAATAGCTGGAAAAACTACATTGTCTGGGAAAGAGAGGCTGATTCCTGCCACAAAATTTGTCTGATAAACTCATAATGATGGAAACATTAATTAAAAAGTGAGGGGAAGATACCTCATAGGATTTCCAGCTGAAATACTGGAAACTTTTCTCCTCCTTTGGATCTACAGGACTAGACTACGCAATCCTTGATGGGACTGCTGCAACATGGAGGTATAATATGTTTGGCTTGATTCTTGATATGGATATGAAGCACTGGAAGGCTCATCTCGAAGCTCAAGGTGAGAGGATGGATCCTCCAGTGGTTCCTTAGCTAAAATAATAAAGTACAACCTCCTCCTCTCAAACCCTAATGCATGAATGCATAATTCCTAAAGATGTATGGACTGCAGAGAGTAGGAACAATGTGGCACCAATACCTGATGGTGAATGGAAGCTCATAATAATCTTCCCAGAGTAGGCACTCAAATTTCCCCATGGGTAAGGGTGGGATTCTGACTCGGGAACACCTTGTGCTAAATAAAATTGCAGACTTAGCTAAACATCATAAGCGTGCATAGAAATGTCAAATGAAAAATCTAGATCTAAACAGATCTCAAATAAATAATCCAAAATACCCCTTCCAATGTTTCTTTCCACTTCCTTATATGCTTTTTGAGCCTTCTCATTCCTTGGCCCACCTCATAACTATGCTTCACATGTGGACATAGGTCTCCATGTAGACTGTAGTGTCTCTCCATGATCTCCATGATCTATGCATTTAATGTTCACCCTCTCCATCGTGTGTGCACTAATGCACCACTTCCTCCATCATCTCATCATTTATTTATCTATTATGTTACTTTGATTCCTCCTTGATCTTATTTGACTCCTTCATCTCTCCATGTTCTTTCTTATTAATGATGTTCTTTCCCCACACTTTAATTCATTAATAAGCTTCTCCACTAATACATGATGTAGATTTATTAGCTAATTGATCATGTTCACACTCTTAGGAGTGAATTTATTCATCTTAAGGGGTTATGGGTCCCTCCACCCATTTATTTACTTAGTTAATTAAGATAAGTAAGAACTCTAACATTCCAATAAACATATGTAAAATTTGGAATATTACAATTTTGGTTGACTATCCTTCGAGAAAATGGAAAAGAAAACTAGAATATTTTGTTATATTGTTATATCATTTTGGTAGCCTAAGAACCAGGAAATTAAATAAATAATATACTTGGTTTCTTCTGGAAACATAGTGGATGGATAAGGAGGATTATTTTTCAGAATTTGAGCATCGTCTCGAAGAAATTTTTCAAAAATATAAGCTCTCTTGTGAAAAGTAAGTTTGTGATATAATTCCATGAGGGAATATTGAGAAAAATGGTTAAGGGAATCACTCTTTGGAATTAGCAGCATCTGGTTAATGGTATCAAGTGTGATAGAAATCAGAATGTCTTCATTATGAGATACTACAGTTCTTTTAATGGGATCATATCTAGCTTGACACCAGGTGACTAAATCAGGGAACTCATGGGTTTGAGGAAAGGTGAACAGGGGAAATAAGGTCTCCCAAAGCTTGACTTCATCTTTGTTAGGATGAATTCTAATCGCAAGTGTACGAAAAAATATCACTTTAGCTATGCATAAAAAACAACCCTAACATCAAAGATGGTTGCCAATTTCTTTAGATATGCAGTTAGTTGACCAAGCTAAATGCTACAAAATCTACATCTATGCAGTAAAAGACATTAAGCAATAAATAAAATCAAGAGTTGCTCCATGCATCCAATAGACAAGACAAGAATATTTTTTAAAGAATTTTTGTATTTTTGACACTTGGGAAGGGAACATAAAAAGATGTTACTAGTCCCCCTCAATGGGATTGGTTCTTGTAAGTCCTCAGCACTTTAGATCTAAGATCTCTCTCTCTTGATGGTGTAGAAACCCAGACAAAAAATGGAACTCAAAGGGAGCTCACAAGAAAAATGGTAGTAAAATATGACAATGATGAAGGATCAAAGTCAGACCAAAAGTATAGATCTAGAGTGATCTTTAGGAAACAAAAGGTAGTGAGTTAATGGAAAAACCCTTCTATTTATAACAAAATATTGAGTTAGTCTAGATATTGGTGCATAATTAAAATATTATTAACCAAATCTAGATCCTACTTTTGTGGAATATTTTATTATATTTGTTGGAGGGAAAAAGAATTTGAATTTGGTAAAATCTCTTTATTTGTAAATAATAAATAAATAATTTATTTATTTATTATTTTAAGGATGTGTTTGAGTAATACTTAAATAAATAATGATTTATTCAATTATTTATAAATGATTTAGTCAAATTTAGCAAGGAATATTATTTAAATAAGGTTTAAATAATTATTCCTAGAAAATAATAAGATAAATAATGATTTATCTAATTAATTTTCCTATTTTGGGTTAAATATGACCAGGAATATTAATTAAACTATTTTTTAACTAATTATTCCTTGAGTAAAATCAAACAAATGTGGATTTATTCAATATTTCCTCATGGGGTTTCTGGTTTAGACCATAAACAACTTAATAAATAAGGATTACTAAGTTATTTTTCATAGTCAAGGAAATTTTACTTAAGGTAAAATTGGTCTTACATGGTGTACTTTGGTCCATCTAATAGTAATAGGTTAGATTACCAAAGAATGGTGCAATAGATTTCCCCCCAGCGTGCGAGCGTTAGGAGCTAATCGTATGACCAAAGTACATTATAAGAACTCAATCACTAGACACTAAAGTGGAATTCAGAGAGAGAGAAATATAAGGTAGATCGAAACACTAGAGGAAAAGTCCTAAGGAGGCAAGACTTACAGGTGTGACAAGTCTCTTTTATGAGTGAGTACCTATGCTATAGGTGGTGGGGGAGGCATACCTATGCCTGCCGAGACAAAGTACAAAGAATAATGCGTCCAGTAAATAAGGGACTGAACTATATAGTACATGATGGCATAAACATGAGCCAGATAAGAACATGGTAGTGGATCCCACATACATACTGTGCCTGGGACAATATCCAAGACTTATACAATAATATCTGAGTAGATGAGATATAAGTACAACCAAAGAGGCCTTGTAAACAGGAAAGGGCTCTAAAAATATGAATGATACATGCAAACTAAAAGTCGCTGCAAGCAGCTGAGGCTGACACCATCAAATCTATGGATCTGCATCAAAGGCTGTGGTGAAGAGGTCATCCGGGCATGTGGGGGGCTACCTGAAGGGTCACCCCCTCATGAGGTCTGAAACATCTCACACACACTCGGGAGTCACCGGTACAATATGTTGCATCACTGAACCATCAAGTATACAGATCTCGATCATGTTGTAAGGAGCTGAAACTGAGAAACAATCAAGTCAAAGAGCAATAAGGAGTCTCTTTGCCTAATATGAGGCACAAAATAGGAGTGGATGCTGGAACCAAGGTACACTGCCCTGTAGACCTGTCTTCTGGAATGAATGATCTGATGTTGACAGAAGGATTTCCACCATAGGTGAGGCAATAAGGGATCCTCAACTAAGGCACGAGAGAAAATAATAGAGCGACTAATAGACTAACACTAGGGATAATTATGAAATGAGGGGTACTGAGTAGTAGACGGATGACTTCCCTTGTTAGAGCATAAAGGGCATGGATGACCTAGGAGTAACTGAACAATATCAAAGGGGACAAGGGACAGTAGGACTCAAGGCCATAATGTGCAACATGAGATAGGAACCAATCAATGAAGGGTGGAGGACTATAGTGGGATACAAAGGGACTCGAGATAGACTCAATGGATGTGATGATGACTCAACTTGGATGCTCTAAACAAGGGTGACTCGATGATGCTGCCACATAGAAAAGGTCCAGTCGGTACCATAAAAATATGAGTACAAGATGGTTACTCATGACGAAAATTGACAAACGCATGGACAAGTATGGAGGAAAAGTGGTGCCCCAAGTACAAGTGTTTCAAGTCAATAATTTCGATTTTGAGGAGTAGTGAAGTGGCCCTTGGTGGAAAAATGTGTCCAGGTGAAGAATCAAATCACAAAAAACTAATAGATACCCATTTGCAAGCTCGGTGAGAGCTTTCCAATGGTACGACGGTTTGTCAAACTGAGCTATGGTTTCGTCGCAGCGAGTTAAAGAAAAATCTGGGGTTTCTATTTTAATAAGGCATTTTCCCTCCAAATTCACTCGTTTGCAAGTGTAGCTGTGGTGAATGTAGAGAGAGGGAAGGCCCTAAATCTTGTGATGATCATAACAGAAAAATCGACCATTGGAATCGAGATTCGTTAGTTGCAGGTAAGAGGCCTAACCCTACTATTTCATTTAAGGGGATCAAAATGTCAGTTTAGGCACCCAGAGCTCATGGACAGGCTAGTTCACACTTTTTGGGGTCTGTTCTGTGACCTGGGTAGTAGGTACTGGGTAGAAAACTGTGATATTTCCTAGGAAATGACTTGAAAAGTGTGACCTATCAGAGAAATGGAGTTTCAGTGTTGTTTTTGGCTGAGAGCTAGGATTTTTATGGTTGAGGGGCATAGGTTCCCCCAAGCATGTTATGGTCATGCCAAAATGTATTTATAAAGGGGAAATATAAACACATTTTTATGACGTGGTGTGCCATTTGTTTTCGTTATGGTTATGTAGTCTGAGAAATGGAATGGAGGATTACCAATCTCTTTTGGTACTACATATATGAATCGAAAGGGATAAGTTTCTATATTGGCACACATGGTGTCACTATCCCAAAAAGTGGATTTGGAGATAATGAACTGGTGATCTTCTAGAAAACCCACAGGTTGGTCAACAACAATGTCTAGGGGATTGGGCTACTAATGTAAGATGAATGAATGATGAGGGGTATCATCCCTAGAGTGATATGAAGTGATATGGGACTCTAGAGGTTCTTCTAAATGCGAAAGAATAAGGGTGATAGAGTCGACATGACCAGATACACTACGAGAGTTGTGGATAATTGCTTCTCCTGGTCTCTCAAATATGGGTGCCCCCTTACCCAAAATTTGGGTGTCAAGGTAATGGCCATAAGGTGTATGTGGTTCTAATGCATGGGTTCAATGTAAGGGGGGATAGATAAAGCTAGGGGTGGTGACTAATTCCATAATGTCGTCATCGTAATAGAAGATGGGGTGAATGGTGGAAGAGAGACCACATGACGCGGCGAAGCTACCTGACTCATCATCATGAGAAGAGAGGTTCACATGCGCATCGTCATAGGGGGTGATGGAAGAACAAGAAGATAAGGAATCCACTAATGTTGAGCCCAAGATGATCACTGAAGGGAGGTCAGGAAAAATAGAAGGGGAAGTACCAGGGGAGTCTTCCACTACTGAATGATGATGACAGGTAGTGGACAGTGGCTGAGGACTCGGTCATTTCAACATCCGGAGGGGGAATTTCTATTGGAGTGGATGTGTCCTCTGGTTCTACTAAAGCAAAACGCACAAATAAGGGAGCAGTGACTCGTTGCGCTTGGCCTCGAATTCACGAACTTCTTCCAAAGAGGATCGGTACTCTTCGAGGCGGGGATAGAGGTAAGTATAGTGGCCATGGAAATCACACAAAGCACAGGGGTGATTTTTGTGCAAATTTTTGAGTTTCTTGCTTGAATCAGGTAAATTAACATGGAATTTTGGGATATCAGACTCAAGAAATGCTTCATTGACCATGGGCTTGAGATGAGGCAATTTAGGACAATTATGGGTGGCATGACCGACAACATCACACAAAGCACACGAATGTGTACACTTTGGAGCCTGAGGAGGAGCAGGGTTTTGTCGAGGCAACCTTGTCTTTAGGTGCCTTCTTACGAGATTTTCCCCCTTCACCCGAAGTTGTCGCAACAAGGGAAGTTTCCTATTGAGGTGGCTAAGGCATGGTAGTAGAGGGAGGGGTCATGGGGACTAGTTGAACTGGGGTCAAATCAAGATAAGTTTTGGGATGACTAGGTGGGATAGCGGTTGGGGGATTAATGTACCAGACCATGATCCCTAGGGTAAGGGTAATGGCTAGGCGAGACAACTCCGAGATGGTTAAGGCCAGGAGGAACTATGCCATAAGGGTAGAGAGGCTCATGAATAAAATCTGTAGATGAAGGTCCTGGAGGAGGGGGTCCTAAAGGCTGAGTCGAAGTGCAAGGAGCAGGTTGCAGAGGGCGAGGCTACTGACTAGCTGAAGCGGGCCACTTCAGGGAAGTCCGAGATGATTGCATCATGCAAATATTCGATGAGATGGGATCATAGACAGGAGGAGAAAGACCAAGGAATGAACCAAGCAGAGAGGAGTCTTTGTAGACTTTGGGTGAGACATTGGTTAAAGGTTCGATTGTTTGCTTATAGGCCATCGAAGATATGATGGACTCAGGGGAGGTCTGAGACTTTGGATCGTAATATGTCAACTGGTCAATGGTGACTATATTTCCATGATGAGGGAAGGACATATTGTGGTGAACTGTAGATGGGACAACAGACATCGCATAAGTGTAGCTACGACCCAATAGAATGTTGTAATCTAAGGGGGAATCAATGACTTCTACGTCAACGCAATCAGTCTTGCCTACAAGAGTAATAGGAAAATTGCGGAACATTCCAATGGGCTTGGAAGAGTGGCCATCCCATGCTCGGAGGGTGATAGTGGAAGGGGCCAACTCAGGTGATCCAAGTTGCTTCCAAACCAAAGAGGACATCACACAGGTGGATGCCCCCTCATCAATGATACAATGGAAGATGTTGGCATTCTAGATCTTGACAGGGATTTGGAAGGTGATGGAAGTAGGAAGGGGAGGATGTTCTAATTGGTCAACATTGAAGAAGATCAAGCAATCATCTGAAGGATCCACAGTTCCCATAGAATTTAGTAGAGATTTTCATTGTGAAGGGCACGACTGGAGGAGTTCCAACCTTGAGATTGTTGCAGAAGATTGCACCAAATCATATATTATACTATAAGAATGGGCAGCTTTGCCAGAAGTAGCGCTTCAGTGTAATGGTCCCTTAGGGATCTTGGTTTGAACCTCTGACTTAGGCTAAAGGATTTTTAAAGGACCATTGGTTGTCGAAAGAGGCTCTGTGGAACCTGAAGAAGGGGGCTCGGGGGTAGATGTAGCGGGGGGATTTTTGTACTGACGGGACCGACTCTGAAGGTTGAGGTCAACAGTATTGGGTTGGTCAGAGTTCATCATGATAATCTGGTAATCGAAGGTACCAGATGGAGGAGGTTGAGTGGCCGCCTGACCTTCAGGTGGTTGGGTAGCCACGAATCTTTGTTGAACGAAAGGATTGGTAAACACAGGAGGTTGGATAGGTGCAGCATTTGGTGGAACTAAAGAGGAGGCTTGCTTTCCTCATGATGCTGCTTGAGCCTCCCACATTTGACGCATCTGAGGTAAAAGAGGACAATCGTGGGTGTAATGACCATAGACACCACAACAAGAACAAGGCTTATTCGTGTGAACAGGCCTATCCTGCTTGGGCTGAGTGTGCTATTGTTGGGTAGCAGTGTTAGGTGCATTACCTTGGGGATTAGGTCTAGGATTACCAAGGGTGGGTTGATTTTGGTTTCCTTTCCTCTTCTTTTTGGAAGTAGGAGGATTAGTCACGCCCTGCTATGCATACACTTGCCCCTAGGGGGGTGGTGGTTGCTGTTGCGGGGGTTGAGAAGGCAAGGGAAGTGGGGGTGCTAATGTTGGAGGAGTTGGAGCATCAGGCTACAGATATGAATAATGAGGCTGGACAAAATTGTGGTAACACAGTTTGGGAAAAATGAGGAGGTTTGTTGTATCCTCGATACATACTACTAGGAGGGGGGAAGTGTTGGAGGAGTTGGCCTCTCCCTGAGGGAAACCATAACCCATGAGAGGATGAGTGTATTGATGAGAAAGGGCTCCAATGATACTGTCAGCGGTATGGGATGCCTCTAGTGTGTTGGCACCACTAGGTTGAGGGAGATCAGGTAAGACGGTATAAACATAACCAGACTGTGCGTAGATCAGGTGATATTTTAATGCAATCTGGAGAGAAGCTTCTTCGGTCTGAGGGAAATGCAATGCAACATATTTGATGATAGTAGGAAAAATAGATTTAAGGAACCAGTCCATGTAGACACGATCTTCGAAGGTAGGGGCTCGAAATAGGCTTTTTCTTCTCTGCCATTCCTAGACATGATCAGATAGGCAGGTCGCAGACGATTGACGGAAAGAGGTCAAAAATTTGATACCAGTGTCATAATGAAGGGGAAGCTGGAATTAAGACAGAAAATCTCGGGAAAGTGTCACAAAATTAGTATGAGAGGAGGAGGCCTGGTTAACATACCACCTAGGAGTTTCTCCAGTAAGCGTACATTGGAACAATCGAAGATGGACAGAGTCATCGGTGATGGATTTAGATGAAGATCACATGTGGAAAGATCGAACATGGTTTGTAGGATCTTCTCAAGCAAGACCTTCAAACTTGGAGATGTCGGAAGGGATCTTGGTTGGCATAGCAGGCCAACCAGCGTCATGGCGTATGGGGTCATTGATCAACTAGTTAAAATTAGGAAGACTGAGACCTACTAGTATTATTCCCAGCATTAGGGCTGGTGCTACCTCCAGCGTTAGGTCCTGAACCAGGCATGGTGAAGGTGATAGGGGGAGGACCGGGGATGGAACTATAAGGGGAACCCAATGAACCAGAAGAGGAGTCAGAATGAGGCTCAGTGGAAGAGTAACTCTAATCCTACGCAGAGGAGTAAGTCATCCTAACAAAAACTGAGGATGAAGGCCAAGAAGTCTCCAAGATAAATGCCTTGGAGGCGCAATGATGAAATAACAAACATGGATCACAAAGGGAAGAGAGATCAACAAGGGCAAGGAGGTGCAAGATCAAATGATTACAATGTCAAAACAAGGGCAGAGAGGTGCAGAATCAATTGATTACAATGTTATAGTCTTTGCCTGGCAGTGTTAACCAGGCTCTTCTTCAATTAGGGTGTGTGTGTTAAGTGTGTTAATTTTAATTTTTAAACCCAAACGTTTGTAGAGAAAAAGAAAAGGTGTGTTCTATAACTGTAAATAAATTTGCAGATAACAGTAAATGAAACTAAATATAACAGAAAATAAAAAGCTAATTATTCATTAATCTAAACCCAAGGAGGCGGGCCTCTCAACAACTACTCTGTGGGTGTGCAAAAATCTAGTCAAAACACACCAAAATAGCCAATGGATCTAAAGTCAGGAGGGAAAATGATCCAAAAGGTAAGATCTACTAGAAATAGGTGCAGAAAACAACAAAAAGCCATAGGGAAAAATGTCCAAATGAGGTGGCGAAAGGCTACAACCTGAAGGGAAATGGAGGGGATCCTAAAGGAGGACCAAAAAAAATTGAAAAGAGGTGTTTTGGATGGATGAATAACCAATATGAAATGGATCTGAAGGTAAGGGACCAAATCTGAAAAATGGCTGAACACACTGAAATTTCAGATGACTTGCTTCAGCTAAACTCCTCCTAGAAAGGTGGAAGGGTACTGAAGCCATAGAGGGCTAGCTAGATATGTAATTCGTAGAGTTAGAATTCACATTCTGTGTTTGTGATTTTGAAAAAGTAGTCAGCTAATGGGATATGGTCAAGATCTATGGTTGTAGACACATTTGGAGCTTCTTCTATAACTGGCTTTCGACTCTTTCCTTTTGGTTCCATTTCTTTCCATCATAGGAAAATAAATGAGGCTTCTCGGCTAAACTAATATCGGAAGAAGGCGGTCTCTGTAAGTAATAATAGGACTCTAAATAACTCTGTCGATAAGAGTGATAGATAGCAGAGTGGTAAACTGGAACTGTATATTTGAAAACTTGCAATTTGAAAAAATGATAAAAGAATCAAAGAGTAGTGCGAGGAATGGTGTATGTTTAATTATAAACACATAGGTTACTGTTATGCAAGATGAATATTGAGGAATCAAGCCCTGGAGGTTTAATGAAAACGAATAATGATAAGGGATCAGATGTAACATAATTGTGGAATGCAATGTTAAGGGAGTGGGCATAATGGAAAAGGTTATAGATGGAAAGAGGTAATTGGGTGTCAGGATATGGATGTCGGCGGGAAGAGAAGCAAACATTGGGAGGATAGGTGGTATTCAGAGGGGGTAGGTAATGGTAAGTGGTATAGAGTGGGGGGGGGGGGGGGGGGGCGGTTGTGAAGTGATAAGGAGGTGCAAGGGGCCCACCGAAAGTGAAACCTCTTTTCGGACCCCCCCCCCCCCCTTTCTGTTAACAAGAAACAAAGAAAGGGGGTGTGAGATGCCTTCCCTGCCGTTCATCTGGGAGAGAAAATAACGACCGTTGAGATATTCTCCGAAATTAGTGACAAATAAAAAAAATAATTTGTCCTGTTGCGACTTTAGGATAAAATATTTACGTGCTCTTTATTACAAAAATAATTAACCACTTAATGAAGCGATTAATCCTAATTAAAAAAAAAAATCCTAATCTATTTTGGTCATTTAATATATCTTCCCATTATTTTTCCTAAGTCTAATGTTCAACCAAGATTAAACTAATTTGGTGAACTTTTATTTTCTAATCTAAATACATAAATTGAAATGGTTTGATCATGTTTAAATAGTATGATCAAAGACAAATTATTTTTGGGTTGTGGCATTCAAACAAGTTGTGCACAAATTTTTTCTTTATTTGAAAAAAAATAAAATTTGATTTCTTTTATTGATTCTATCTATGCCTAACATTTTCAAATATATTTACCTTTATTCTTTAAACCATCTAATCATATCATTTTTTGATATAATTATTTTATTTTCATATGAGTCCTTACATTTTTAATTTTCCATTTTTCTTCTAAAATGTCTAACTTATAAAAACAAGAATTGTGCAATAGGTAGCACCACCTACCACCATCTCTTTGATCACTGCAAAAAAATGCAGTAAGCTCAGTTCCAAAACTAGGAAATTTGGTTTCTTGATTATTTTCCCTCAAGGAAAGAATAATACAATGGCCACGACCTACATACATGGCTCCTCCACACGGCAACAATAGATGGACAAGGCTGTGGAGGAGTACAACGACATATTCACATCACCCCAAGCACACTGCTACCCAATGGACCGGCCTATTGATGCTCTATGATGGAGAATGATAAAATCAAGATGAAAATTCAAGAGCTACAGCAGAAAGGTCACATCTGCTCGAGTTCATCACCCTATGGGAGCCCGGTCGTGTTGGTGCAGAAGAAGGATGGGAGTTGGAGACTCTGTATTAACTATCGAGTGTTGAATAAGATCACTATCCGGAATAGGCATCCAATCCCACGGATTGATGACCTTATGGACCAAATCAAAGGGGAAAAATATTTTAGCAATATCGACTTGAAGTTCAGGTATCACCAGGTACCAATCGAACCCTTCGATGTGTCGAAGAATTCCTTCAAAGCTAAGGAGGGCTTTTTGAATGGCTCGTAATGCCTTTCAGGTTGACTAATTCTCCCACAACCTTCATAAGGCTGATGGATGACATATTGCATCCATTCATCAACTCGTTCGTGATGGTGTATTTGGATGACATCCCGATCTTCAACCAAATTTGGGAAGAGCACCTCCACCATATTCGATAGGTCCTCCTAACACTGCAGAAACATAAGTTGTGTGCCAATTTGGAAAAATTCACTTTTTGAATGACCCAGGTTCAATATCTGGGATACATTATTGATGAATGGGGATTGTCTGTGGACTCGGCCAAGATCCAGGTCATTTAGGATTGGCCAGCCCCAACCACTCTAACAAAGCTCCATAGATTTCTAGGTATTGACAATTTCTACCATAGGTTCATGTTCTGGTTCTCTCATATCACTTGGCCTTTGATTCAAGTCACCAAGGGAGGATCAAAAGAAAAATTATTTCGATATGAATCATAATATAAGGCATTCACAGAGTTGAAGAATCGCCTCTGCTCTGAACCAGTGCTCACATTACCAAACTTGGAGCAACCATTTGAGATCGAGACAGATTCCTCTAACTATGCTATTGGGGCAGTACTTACTTAGTAGGGGCATCTAGTGGCATATCACAGTTAGACACTTTCAGACATATTCCAAAAGTATCCCACATATGAAAAATAAATGTATTCCATTGTGTAGGCCTTGCAACAATGAAATAATTACATTTTGGGTAAGGAAACGATCATCCACGCTTATCACCGAACCTTGTATTTCACCTAGACACAACAGAAGTTGCATAATGATCACCATTAGAAATGGTTCACATACCTGCAACAATTCCATTTGAAAATCAAGTATAAGAAGGGAAACACCAATAATGTTGCAAATTTCCACAGCCAACCACCAATCGTTGTGCTAACCACTATGCTCGACTCTTATGGGAATGAGAGTTTGAGTTGGACACATCTCTATAAAAGATATCTAGAATTCAGAAACACATACCAGGCACTCCTGGAGGGTAAGAAAGTTCCAAATTTTCACCTATAGGATGCATTTTTATGCCACCTGGGAAACCTTTGTGTTCCTTCAAGCAAGCGTGCCAAGATTATTTGGGAAGCGCACTAGAGTTGGGTCACTAGACATTTCAGGGTCGAGAAAACAGTGGAAGTACTGTAGAAGTATTTCTATTGGCCAAACCTTTGACTTGATGTTGGGAAGTACATCATATCCTCCACTAACTTCTCCATTTCCAAACCAACCATCAAGAATCAAGGCATATAGACTTCCCTGCCTACCCCTAGTCAAACTTGGGAATCCATATCCATGGATTACACGGTGGGCCTTCCTTCTACCAAGCATGGAAGCGGCTGCATTTTTGTGGTCGCTGACACATTCTCTAAAATTTCCATTATGGTGGCTTGAAATTGCTAACATCTTTTTTGAACGAGTGTGGGTACACTTTGGGATCCTAGATTCGATTACCTTAGATTAGGATAGTAGGTTCCTCAGTACATTTTGGTCAAGTCGTTGGTCGATGCTGGACACCAAGCTCACTAAGTCCACAACTTTCCATCCCAAAATAATGGCCAAACATAGGTCATCAACAATATGATCATACATATTTTTTGCATGTACAACTCAAAGAATCCATGCACATGGGATGAAATCCTCCCTTATGTCTAGCACAGCTATAACTGAGCTCTCCACAGCTCAATTGGAATAACCCCTTTCAGGCAGACTTGGGATTCCAACCAGTATGTCCCACTGATGTTGCCATACCATTTGCAACTACTCAAGTAGATTCATCTCATTTCCAGTTCGAAGCTGATAAGTCGAAAAAATTCATTGAGAACATTCAACACATCTGCCAACAACTCCATGATATATTTGAAAGAGCCAATGCGAAGTACAAGCAATGACATGATCAACCTCAGGTGCCACACAAGTTCCAGGTGGGCTACATTTGCAAAAGGAGTGCCTAGCTAGGCCCCACCACAAGCTTCACCCACTCCAATATGGGCCATACACCATCAACAAGGCGGTAGGGGAAAATCCTTCGAGCTTAGTATTCCACCATTCCTTAGTCTGCGCCCATTGTTCAATTTGGACCGTGTAATATTACCAAATGGGGAAAGTAGCAATATAGCACATAAAGCAGGAAATATGCAGAAATATAAATAGCTCAAGACATGAGACAACCATAGGTCCATTCCATTATTATTATAACATAAAAATACATACATTATCTTGAGGAAAATATCACGCAATATTGGGCTAACACGCCTCCCATGAAAGCATACACCTAAATATGAAATGTTGTTAATACATGAAATACATGAACGAAGAAACCACGTTGTATATGAGGGAAAAGCAGCTGAAATATAGAAAAATATATTGTTGCTGATCTAATGCTCCAAAAGTTCTAAGACTAGAGATCCATGCTCCAAAACAGATTTCCAGGACAACCCAAAAAAGGTTTCTAGAAATACTCACTATACAAAAATAGAAGATATGGCCCTAGGGATAAATAATCTCTGCAACTGACTCATTGATGGGAGATGGCTGATATGATATACAAGATGGTTCATCCTCCTCCAATAGATCTCCTAAATTGAGGGCTAATCCCCTCAAAGGAAACACAACTCCTCCAACTAGAGAAATAAACCCATTGTTGCAACTGCTCTCTAAAATAATACAGTCCTTGAGAGAAACTACATTGTAGCTGATGATAGCTACTTGGCCTGGTGCCAAAATATGAAATGAGGCTCTAATAACTTCCTCATAATCTTCCAGATGAAATGATGATCCCTCCAATTGAAAACTAGCTCAGAAATTGGAGATCTCTCTCCTCCACTGCTACACCCCTGCAACACAACACAGATTTGAACAAAACTGCATTGTATATGAGACTGAAGTTTGGCCAAATGCAAGATAGTGGTAATGAAGCTTAAGATAACCTCTCTTGAGTAGGCACTCTAAGTGCCTTGAGGATAAGCTTGGAAACACCCTTGTTCTAAACAACACATCAAACCCTGATAAACAACAAAAGCATGCATAGATATGTCACATGATAAATCCAAGTCTAAAAATATCAAAATCATTAATAAAAATCCATATCCTCTAATGATGCCATCCTCTTCCTTTTATGCTTGGTGAACTTCCTCACCCTGGGTCCCACTCAATAATGGAGCTGCCCTCATGCATACACTCCTCCTAAATGACTGCGTTGTCCTCCATTGGTCCTCCATGATCTCCATAACAACATTGTTGATCTAGTCAAAATTGACCCAATCCACATTCTCTAGCCCCTTTTCACACCTTAGGGTGCTTTATTAAGCTGAAATGATGATCCACTTTCACATGAGAAGTGGTTTTATTCTTCATAAAGAGATATATGGGTCTCCCTACCCACTTATTCACATATCTACGTGAAAAAATAAAACTTTAATATTCCAATTAGCTGTAAGATAATTTATGAATATTACAGTTCTCCCCTCCAAAATGTTTCTTGTCCTCAAGAAACCTCAAGGATACTACAAAATCTCCAATGGATATGTCTCCTCCCAAGAAAACAAATTATCTTTTGGTAGATCAACCAAATAGATCTCATCATGAAGAAGTGGGAGATATATGGAAAGAGTTATATGTTGTCCATTGGCCTCCTCAAGGCATGAGAGATGGTAAATGTGGGGTGCCTCAATCCCAATGAGAAACTCCAATATCGATGCTATCATCCAAACAAAATGAGCCATCCTTGGTAGTTCATAGAAACAATCACTAATCCCCTTCTTCTGCAATGTATAGGGCTTGCATGGTTGAAAATGTGAGATCAATTTATTCAACTGACGTTGTCTCTCTCTCCATTTATGATAAATATGGAGTTGTTGATCTTGGGCTTCAATAATATAGTCCTCAGGAAGCCAAAAGGTACTTGGAATCTCATGATCCCATTTTTTGGTTCTAGGAACCTCTCTTGCCCAATCCATCCCACATATAGTGAATAGAATGTCATCACCATAAGGAATCCAAAAGAAAAATGGACTGTGTGTCATATAACATATTGGATGGTGAAAATAGTCCCTCAAGTGAGACCAACGTTGTTTTTCCTCTAGTTGTCTCAACACATCATATGATAAATGACCATCCAACCACTTTCTTGCTACCATAAGCTTCTCAAAAGCTTTAAAATAGTAGAGGACATTAGGATTTGGCCAAATATGAACCAAAAAACAAAAAATCTTGCCCAAAGTCCTCTAGAAAGTGGTCAATCCCATCACTTAATGTAGTCTCTAAAGGACCATGAAATCCAAAAATAGGCTTTCTCTCTTGTGGAAAAATGTGTTGCAAATGTATGGTAAATGAATGTACATACATTGTTATTTGATCAATAAGTATCAAAACACAATCTTTACCATATATTTTATACAAGTTGGTGAAGAGGTCCTTAGATGAAACTTCCCATGTCTTCATCAAAAGGGAAAGTGACTGAAACAACCTTGCAAGGGGGTTTCTTTTCTCCTCATTCATCAAAAAAGCTACATTCCTCCTGATATGTTGGAGCACATCTTCTTTGAGATCCTCCCAAGAGAATTCCTCCATGACGGTGAGAGAGGAATCAATGGTATCCTCAAACCCTGAAAAGAGTGCCTCACATGCTGCATGTAGAATCCCCTCCTTGAGCTTGGAGTCTCTAGTCAAGTAAATATGATCATGGAAACAAATGACTCCATCCACCACTCTATACCTCCCATCTATCACTTGTTCATCAAGAACCTTACATGTGAAAAGGTTCTCGGAATATTCCACCAATAGTTGGGACTCCCAATATGGATCTATCCTTCCCAACAATGACAACATTGTATAAACCTAAAATGAAGCACCTGTCACATCATAGCTCTCCTCTTTGACCTGTTCAATGCCAAAGCCACATGTTGGAGAATTTCTACCCCACTTTTTTTGCCTCCCTTGCAGCTAATCTTGCCCAAGACAAGATTGAAGTACATGGAGGTCAATTTCCTCTTGGAAGGTGTTGTCCATCCAAAAATTCCATAGTTTGGACAATGCATGTAAGAGTGTTAATAACATCTTGTCAAATTCATAAATCTTCTTCATGTGTGAAAGTATCATTTGCTTCTCCAAGTTTATGGAGTAGCCCTTTGACACCATTCTTGTATCATCATAGATTCCTGAATCCTCATCTGTCAGCACAAATAACTGAGTGGGAGATGGAAATGTCCATATTAGAAAATTTCTCATCCCTCCTTTGAACCCATCAAAGGTTCTCTGCATTGTGCTAGCTCCTCCCAAGGCTCCTTCCTTAGCCAAGTCTATCAATGGTGCACCATGTTGAGAGAAATATTTGATCATATTCCAATCAGGGGGTCTCGTTGGTGGAATGCCTCCATGTAATGAGACATCAATGCCTAGAGTAGGCTATATATGTGAGTGGACTGATTTTTCCCTACCCTCACTATGAAAATCATCCTCCTGCTTCTATGCATAAATCTCCTGAAAATGATGGGTGTGTATGTTCCCAACCACTTGGTGTTGGCCCTCCTTCCCATCTTCTCCTACCTTCTGCAAGATATCATAATTTAAGGTGTTCTTCTCCAATGTAATCAACCCATGCACACCTAATGTCATATTGGTGTTAAGATTCTTAATCACAAAGAAGTGATCTATCATGGAGTATGTCCCCAAAACTGTGGTCAATGTTGGAACACACTTCCTCCATTGTTTTGTCTCATTTTATCAACATAGACACATGCTGCTCCTGATCTTCATATGTGAGATCCTCTAGAACTTCTTGCAAAGATACAGGAGCTCTTCTAGTTGAAGAAATTGCTTCATCTCCATCTTCAAATGGTGGTAGATCCCCTCCCATTGTCACAGTGGTGGAGGCTCTTTCCATCTCTTCCTCTTCCTTCTCCTCATCAATGGAGAATACCTTATCATTAAGAGATCCTTTGTCTTGATCCCCCCTTGAAGGAGGAATCCTCATGTCTTATTCTTGAGAAGAAAGTTCTTGCTGAAGTGGGGCTTTTGCACTTGGAAAAGCATGTTCCAGATCTTTAACCCCCTCAATGATGTTCTGAAGTGGAGTTGGTTTCATGGGTCCTTCCAACTCATGCAAAGTTTTTTATTTCTAGGGTTTGGCTAGATCACCCAAGGAAGTGTCATAATATCTTTCATCAAATATTTTTACTAACCTCCTAGTGAAATTTTTATAAGTAGATTACTTTCATTATTTAATGAAGAATACTCATAAAACCACTAGGCATAAGCCTTACCTTCAATATGCAGCACTGCTACTCTAATGGCCTCCTCTTCTGAAACTTGATGCAATTGTAAATATGTGTCTAGCTTCGTTACCCAAGCTTTGGTTGTGCTCTTGGGTGACCCATCAAAAATAGGTAGAAATAATCTACCGAAAGTGTGCTTCATGCACCCTCTTCTTCTATTGTTTTTACTGGGTATTTTATCTTCTTTGATTTGACAAAACCTTTGGAAGTTTAGATGCTCCTTGAATCTTCTAGATTGAGATTCATATTCTTGGAGATAGTCACCAAGAGTCTCCTCCTTTGGTGTTTCTCCTTCCTATCCTCCTCTTGCTAAGAATGTAGGAATGGTACCATTTTGTATATCTGATGGTGTAGCTGAATGATCACACCCATAATGTGAAAATATGGAGATTTCTTCATGTACAATCCCTCTTGGAGAATCTCTATATCTCTCCATCTTCATCTCTTTGATGTCTCTGTTAATGCCCTGCATAGTTTGAAAAAGAAGTCTTGAGAACTCCTTCCCTTCCATTTCACTTGAAAATGGATTTTTTCCTTCATCTCTTCTACAGATCTTATCCTTCCTATGAGAATCCTCCTTATATGAAATAATGGCTGAAGTACACAAGTTGAGCCAAGATTATGTTCTGAGGCCACTGTAATATTCCCAAATAGGGAAAGCAGCAATATAGCACATAAAATAGGAAATATGTAGAAATATAAATAGGTCAAGACATGAGACAACTAGAGTTCCATCCCATTATTATTATAACAAAAAAAATAGGTACAATATCTTGAGGAAAATCTCACTCAAGATTGGGCTAACAATCCTCCCATGAAAGCATACACCTAAATATGAGATGTTGTTAATACATGAAATACAGGAATGCAGAAACTGCACTGTCTATGAGGGAATAACAGCTGAAAGATAGAAAAATATATTTCTACTGATATAATGCTCCAAAAGTGCTAAGAATAGAGATCCATGCTCCAAAACATATTTCCAAGACAACCCAGAAAAGGTTTCCAGAAATACTCACTATACAAAAATAGTTGATATGGCCCTAGGGCTAAATAATATATGCAACTAAATCACTGATGGGAGATGGCTGATCTGATATTCAATATGGTTGATCCTCCTCCAACATATCTCCTAAATAAAGGGTTGATCCCCTCAAAGGAAACACAACTCCTCCAACTAGGGCAATAAACCCACTGCTGCAGCTGCTCTCTAAAATAACGTAGTCCTTTAGGGAAACTGCGCTGTAGCTGATGATAGCTACTTGGCCTGGTGCAAAAATATTAAATGAGGCCCCGAGAACTTCCTCACAAGCTTCCAGATGAAATGATGATCAATCCAATGGAAAACTAGCTCAAAAATTGGAGATCTCTCTCCTCCACTGTTACACCCCTGCAACACAACACACATCTCAACAGAACTGCATTGTATATGAGACTGAAGTTTGGCCAAATGCCAGATAGTGGTAATGAAGCTCAAGATAACCTATCATAAGTAAGCATCTAAGTCCCCCGAGGATGAGGGTGGAATTTCAGCTCGGAAACACCCTTTTTCTAAACAACACAAAAAACCCTGCTAAACAACAAAAGCATGCATAGATATGTCACATGACAAGTCCAGATCTAAAAATATCAAAATCAATAATACAAATCCATATCCTCTAATGCTGCCATCCTCTTCCTTTTATTCTTGGTGAGCTTCCTCACCTTGGGTCCCAGTCAATAATGGAGCTACTCTCATACATACACTCCTAAATGACTGCGATGTCCTACATTGATCCTCCATGATCTCCATATAACGGCGCCATTGATCTGGTCAACATTGACCCAATCCACATGCTCTAGCACCTGTTCACACCTTAGGGTGCTTTATTAAGCTTAAATTATGATCCAATTTCACATGAGAAGTGGTTTTATTCTTCATAAAGAGATTTATGGGTCTCCCTACCCACTTATTCATCTATCTAAGTGAAAAAAAAAAACTTTAATATTCCAATTAGCTGCAAGCTAATTTATGAATATTACAAACCACCTTGAGCCCTACTTTACACCATTGTTGGACACATACAACATTGTAGAACAACTCACACCAACAGAGTTAAACCCATACTACATGGAACAAGCCAAAACTGATTAGATCATGGACACACAGATCAAGAACACCTAACAACAAAATATCTAGTTGTATCAGGTTGTCAAAGCTTCCTAACTCTTGCACCAAGGTAAGTAGCTCACTAGGGACAAAGTTCAGCAGAAGTTTCCTCATCTCATCGAGGAAATCAATGCAATGGGGACCATTTCGTCATAAGGGGGTGTTTGGTTTGTGTTATATTATTTCCACAGCTAGAACCAAATGCATATTTTAGGTGGGCAGACCCACCTATGGTTTTTTGCATGGTTTTGCACATGGTTTTGGGACATGATGGTTTTTTTTCCCCTGGTACTTTGTAGATCTGGTCAAGTGAACTATGCTTATGCTCTAATCCAGGGTTAATGTATTGGGGTTTATGAATGCTTTGGCATGTATGTATATGTTTTGTAACACTAAAAGGAAAATAATGAAAAATCAAGCTAGTAGTCCCGATTTGGGATCCAGGGGAAAAGTATGTGTATATATGTTTTATGTTTTATGCTCTCGCTATTGTTTATTTTATGTTTTTAAGAATTCATTTGCATATAATATCGGTACAGGATTAAAACCTACATTTTGTATTCGAGCTGTTTTGCCTTCAAGGGGATGCCTTTGCTGCTGAGGGGTTTTTTGCTCAAGTCTGTGGTAGACCCTATTTAGTGGGAGATCTACGGGATCGGTTCTTGCGGTGAAAGAAGTTGGCGAGCAGTGGAAAGTTAGAGATTGAGAAATTTAATGGTCAAAGTTTTTAGTTGTGGAATTTGAAGATGGAGGATCTGCTAGTGGATAAGTATCATTGGATCACGGTAGATATGTGTACTAAACCAATGACAATGTTAGATGAAGACTAGGCGAAGTTGGATCAGAAGGCAAAGATCATAATAAATTGTGTATCTTAGATTCATTATTGTTGAATGTATCTAGGCAAGCTACGATGAAGACATTTCGGGTCAAGTTAGGGACATTGTACCAATCTAAGTCTGTGGTGAATAAATTGTTCCTGTGGAAAAATCTTTATAACCTAAGGATGAAAGATAGAGACTCGGTGACAGAGCATTTGAACGCATTCAATACTGTGGTAAGTTAGTTGTCATCTATTTATATTAAAATATCAGCTGAAGATAAGTGCATCATTTTATTGTGTTCTATACCAGATTCGGGGGACAGTCTGGTTATTGCAATAGGTAGCAATACAAATACCTTGAATTTTGATGAAATTGTCTCAACCTTGTTGTCGGAGGAAATGAGATGGAGAAATATGGAGGGCCAGAATGTAGATGCCTTATCTATATGAGGAAGGTCCTAGAACAGAAACAAAAATAATTTTTCGAGTGGGAGATATAAATCTATATGGAGATCTAAATCTCCAGGAAATCCTGTAAAGGTGTTCTGGAAATGCAGAAAAGAAGGGCACTTCAAAAAGGACTGTGGATCTAAAGCTAGATTGGAGGTTTCTGTGGTGTATATTTTGAGATGCAACACTCAGAATATCCACAGTCTTCATTTTTAGTTGAGGTTTTGAGTCTAAATCAAGACTCATCATCAGGACAAACCTGCGAAGAAAATAAGAGATTAGGGAAATAAATAGAGGAAAGAAAGAGATGAGAGAGCTGACCGGTTCTTAAATTTTTAATTTTTATTAGTTTATTATTTATTTTGGTTTATCAAATTTTTGTTTCTAATTTTAATTATGACAAATTATATATTATTGTTTATTGAATTTTTAAAAATATTTCCCTAATTTTTGTTATTTTAGAATTAGTTTTATTAAAAAAAAATATTTAATACTAAATATTAGTGGGTTCTAAATATTTAAAAGAAAAGTTAAGGTTATCATGATAGATATATTTTGGTAACTAACCTATGTTAATAGGAAATATTAAATAATTCAAGATTTTTGAAAAAAGTGGAGTTATTTATTTATTATTATTAGAGGGGGATAATTATTATTATTTAGTCAAAAATAATTATATTGATTTATTTTTTTGCAGTATTAGGGGTATTTATAAATATTTGTGGTATATATGAATATTTGAACTTAGTGTTACTAAAACTATGGATATAAAAGTATAACCTATGGAATAAAGGGGAACTTATAAATAATTCTAAATTTTATGATAAGGAGGAGTTTATTGTTATTACTATTAGAAGGGGTTATCAATTAAGATGAGTAGCTTTTTAATTTTGATGGATTTTATTTAAAAGAAAAGAAGGCGATTTGGGAGAATTTTAATATTTAAAGAAGGTTTAGAAAGGTAGCAGGTTAATGGGAGGTAGGGGTGTAAGGAAAGGATTTAAGAGAGAAAGAAATTAGAAGGTAGAGGGTAGATGGATGGTGTGAGGGGAAGGGAGGAACATTATAGTGAAAGAGGTATGACATGAAAACGAGTAAGGGCAATGATGAACGGGAGGATGGAAAATGTGGTGAAACACTGTATAGGGTGGTGGACAGCTTATTTGCAAGAAAGAACATGGATCCAATTTTTGCAAACTTCTAAGCCTCCATCTCTATTAAGGTTGTGAGGATGCTTAATGATTTCTAGGGCTTCACACACTTTACACTTAAAATGATGTTGTTCATTAGTAATGACCACTGCGTATTCAAGGCAAATGTGGTAATGTGTTTTATTTGAGTGTTCTACCTAAGCTGAGGTTTTGGTTTTTCCCAGTATGATGTCAACACCATGTTCTTTAAGCCTTATTTTGAAGGTCCTGCCTGTTTCCCCAATATAGCATTCTCCGTAAGAACAATTAATTTTGTAAATACCTTTTTGTTGGAGGTGGTTGGGGTCATATTTTACATATTTCATCCTCTGTCTGATGGTTATTAGAGGTTTGAAGGATGCTCTAATTTCCTTCTTGGCTAGAACTTTGGCCATCTTGTCCGTGACCCCTTGGATATAGGGTAGATATGCTTTTACTGTTGAGGAATTATCAATTATACTTCTTTCATTACTGGACTTGGCTCTTTGAATAGCTATGTTAATGTCTCTATTACTATATCCCAAGTTTATGAACGATGTTATTAGATATTCTATTTCTTCTTCGACATGAGTATCGTCCGATATTCTAAAAGCTCGTGTGAAAAGAGTCAACAGAACCCCCATCTTCTGGGCAGGGTAGTGATGTGAATTTGCATGAAGGTAATTGGAAGTGTGTGATTTCTTCCTGAATACTTCGTGTCCAAGGGATCCGTCTTCATTTCTTGAGGGGAGAATTTCAAGGAAAGGGATGCAGTTGTTCTCTTCACCTTCCATTGTAAATTGTATTTCTTTGGAAATGTTGTTCAGGTGGTCTAGGAAGCTTTTTAATTCTTCATCACCATGTGGCCAATTGACATTGGTGTCATCCATGAACTTGATCCAAAATTTAGGTTTCAATGGGTAAGAGTCAAGAGCTTTCTTTTCAAATTTATCAATGAAAAGGTTGGCCACTATGGGTGACAACGGAGATCCCATAACAACTAATAAAAATAAAAAAATCAAGAACCGGTCGGCTCTCTCATCTCTTCCTTTCCTCTATTTATTTCCCTAATCCATTCTTTTCTTAGTAGGATTGTCCTGATGATGAGTCTTGATTTAGACTCGAAACGTCGACTAAAAATGAAGACTGTGGATATTTCGAGTGTTGCATCTCAAGATATAAAGCTCCTGAGAAAGTAAAGGGATCTGTCAATGCTCCTTCTATAGAGGAAAAAGCCACCTCAGATGAAGTTGGGGATGTGTATTTGGATTCTTCTTAAAATACATAAATAGATCATGAGGCATGGTTGATTGAATCAGATGTGTCCTTTCACCTCCCTTCCCATAGGGAGTAGTTCTACGAGTATGAGAAGTATGATGGTGGTGATGTCCTCTTAGGGGATGATCAGAAGTCTAGAATCATCAGACATGGGAAATTCAAGCTGAAGCTTCAAGGTGAAAGGATTAGAACACTTCCTGGTGTTCTACATATTCCTGCATTAGCCAAAAATCTGATTTTTGTAAGCAAGATGGATGATGGAGGTGTAAAAACAGTGTTCAGGAAAGATACCTGTAAGATGGTTCGGGGAGCACTGGTATTAATGCATGGAGTTTGGATTGGAACTCTATACAAGCTTAATGGTAGTATTATAATTGATGTGTGCAATAGTTCTGTGCTTCCTAAAAGTGGAGTGGAAAGCCTAGCGGTCTCTGGAGAAAATACCATGCTATGGCATCAAATGCTTGGACATATTGGAGAGAAGGGTCTTCGAATACTGCATGGTGATGGTACGGTAGAAGGTATTTCTAATTTATCTCTGGATTTCAATTTCTGTGAACATTTTGTATATGGGAAGTAGAATCGGGTGAGTTTTCCTTCTGGTGCTAAGAGAGCGAACAAGATATTAGAGTTTAGTTGTGTTTTGTCTTCTGGATCCATCGCATCAAGATTTTTGTTTAACCGATATTTCGAACCATCTACCATGGTTCATCATCAAGGTAGAAATGTGAGAAATAAATTTCTCAAAGGTGAGGAATAAATAGGAGGGAGGAATGAAAGGAAATAAAAGAACTGACAGGTCTAAATTTTTATTTTCCTTTTTTGTTTAATAAATTCAAATTTTTTTATTTTTTTTTGAAATTTTCTAAGAAAAAAAAAATTCTAAAAATTTTCTAAGGTTTTTATATACTAAATAAATAATTTAGGTTAATGTGCTTATTTAATTGTGTAACTAATTGTTAATTTAAATTATTATGTAATAATTTTAATATATATAATTTTTTTATTGTTTTTAATTTATAAATTGGAATTGATCATGTTAGGGTCCTATAACAATAGGATTCAAAATTTTGAATTGACTTTTATTAGTCTTGTGAATATGTACATACTTTGCTTTCTGCAAATTGTTTTCCCATATTAGAAAATTGAAAAATGTAAAGATGGTAAAAGTACTAATAGAAAAATCAAAGGACTTGAAAGAAAAAAAATAAAAAAGAATAGAAAAATGGACCCCAAACAAAAAAGAGATAAAAATAAAACATGAAAGTGATGAAAATCCAAATGCCACAACTTATTTACTTTTACTGCAAAATAAATATTATGTGCAACTTGTTCAAAATGCCATAATCCATGATAAGTTAAACAGCTTAATCATGACTTTGCTTTAAATTTCATGTTGTTAGATAGAAAATAAATATCTAGCCAAATAGTTTAATCTTGGCAGATCAGTAGTTAGGTAGAAAACAAATAAGGAGCTCAAAAGTTTAACATGAGCCCTTGGAATAAATAAGGATAGAATTAGTTATTTTTTTGATTGAAAGAAAAATGAATAAGGGTTTGCAAGCTCAAATGCACCCATGCAAATGAAGAAAAAATGTTAGGGTAGCAGATGGGTAGGTACAAGCAGTTTTCACAAGGCATGGATAGCACAAATTGATCATTTCATACTTACCAATTCATTTTCCTTGTAAAAATACTCCTTCCCCTTCATTTTATCCTTACCCCTTCCCTATTTCATTTTCCCCTTGCTAAAAATCAATTTTCTCTTTTAGAAATCATCTCCTTTGCAAAAACCCTTTTTCTAACTAGCTTTACCCCTTCTCTAGCTTAAAAAACCCATTTCTATTACTAATACCCATTCCTCCTTCCCCTTTACTAATTTTGCAACATTCAAATAAACACATACAAACCCACTTATCTAATGTTTGCGGCATTTATAATATATCAGGCCCCACTTCAAACACTCTTCCCTGATATTATTTTAAACTCCCCTCCCTAATTCCATTTCTAAAATCCGCTATTATAATAATCCCCACTTATTATATTTTAATATCATGAATTATACCATAATAACCCCCCTAATACATGTTTAACATCTCGCATCATATCTATTAAACCCCCATTAAATATAGTTCCCCATAATATTAAACTCCCCTATATACATTTCTCGACCCACTAATTATTTAACACATGTTAAATACACCACACATGTAATTACCGAGCCCCACCTCCTATACCCACCTATCAACTTTCAAACACCCAACAACCATCAAATCTTCGTTCCTCATATCCAATGACCAATGAGCCTTTTAGCAACAATGATATTCCAATATATAACATTCCAAAAGCTTTCGAAATAAGTGGTTTTCACTACTCCGCTCCTCGATACGTGGCGCCTCCACAATCCATCACATCATTCAAAAGAAAACCACTTACCATATTTTCTCGAAGTGAAAAACCACCAAGAAATTTATCCATGTACGAATAATACTACCTTGCCATTTGAATTTGACCCCGCGCTATGTGAAGAAAATCATACCATCATTCCACTCTGGCACTATGCGAAAAGCCAACATTGTTTCAAAACCCTGCAAGTGAATTATTTCTGCATATTTGCGAATAAAACCAAAGCCATTGTCAAACAGAACTAAAAAACCATTATTTTATCCATAACCTCTCTTTTTTTGAAATGCGAAGGTGACACTCCATTGTCAAACTGAATTAAATTTCCACTACAGTTCAAACTCGTTTTATAGACTTCCCCATTCCCCAAAGCCATTGCTTACCTTACTGTAAACTGGTTTTTTATTAACAAATGTTTTATTTTGCACGTTGTTAGCAAGAAAAAAGCTTGAGGAAACAATTTTAATACTAGTTAAAAACCTGTTTCTTCCAGATTCTCGAAATGAGAATTCGAGTGGTTTTCCTTAAAATAAAATACAATTATCACAGAGACAGTAATGTTCTAATAGAGAGGAAAGGCTTTTACTTAGCAGATGGTTTCATACAGGTGAAAGAAGACAAGTGGAACAAACAAACATATGAGAAAAAATTATCAAAATATGAAAGTGGTTTTTGTTTCTAACATCCTCATATACAAAAACCTCTCTCACTTTTCTAACATCCATTATGGTTTTGGAAATTTTAAATAATATTTGAAAGCACTTTTTACAAAAAATTCATGTTTAGTCATCATTTTGCAGAGATGATTTTGGCCAATAATAAATGAATCTTGTAAAACTGGAGGAGTTTTATGTTCCCAATATTTCACCTACTAAAACCTATCTCACTTTATGCATAGGTATTACAGAATGAGAGATACATGTGCATCTTCACATCCTATTTTTGGGACTGTGAAAAGTTATTTTTTTCGCATCTTTTTTCATAGCCTATTGTGAACAACTGGAGCAGAATTTTAGGAAACTGGGAGAGGTGTATCTCAAAAAACTATTTATCTACAATAACCTCTTTCACTTTTTACATATGTATCTCGGATTGAGATATACAAAGGTATCACTAGACCCCAATTTTGCATAATTTATGGAGCAAAATGCACAAAGGAAGGAGGTAGTTAGTGACTTGGAAGCCTCATCATCAACTAAGAGTTGCTATCGAATTCAAATTTCTCTTCTTTGTCACCATAAATCCATAAATATAGTGCCAAATAATTTCATTAGTTTTTTAGTGTCCTTTATTTAAGTTTTATTTATGTAATACATTTTGAGATATTTGTAAACCAATCTTGATATTTTTTCAAGGTATTCTAGTTTAGAATTTGTATAAATACTTCATCATTTGAAGTATTGAGTGTGGATTAATAGCTAAAAATTTCCATAGCTATATGATTCTGAACCTAAGGGTCATTGTAACAATTTCAATTCAGCAGACTGGATCAAAGCAATAAAGCATCATATTACAGTTTTCATGTGTTGGGCCACTACAGTGAAGTATTTTCACTTGTTTCTTTGTCAATTTCTTATGTTTTTCATCAATAATTGAATGTTATTATAAACCTAAATGATAAATCAATAATTTTTATTTTAGTGTTAAAAGCACTCTGTTTTGACTGATTATCATTTATATGTTTTCCACTGATATCTAGATTAGGGAACCCTTAATTGCTCCCTAGTTTCGATTAACCTTTGCCTTTTCACTCATAATCCGGATTTAAGAATCCTTGATTTATCTTTAATCCTGATTAAAACCATTTTCATCAACAACCTTGAAAATCTGAAGTAACTCAACTATCTTTCCCAGTAAACACTTTCCCTTTAGACTTTGATCCTGATATGATTTCTCGACACATTGGCTCCATAGCCTAATGGAATACAAACTTACTTTCATCCATCTAAATAAGTGATTTTTCCACAAAATCAAATCAGAACTCAAAACCAATTTACCCTAAATAACTAGCCTAAAACCAATAAAAAATCAACAAAGATAAATATTACAGAGAGAGCCCTCTCTGAGCAATAGGAAGGCTAGATCCTATGGCTTAAAAGCAGGTTTGTGGTTACTCGGTGAGTTCTTTCTTTAACCTTGTGAGATTACTAAGTGATAACATATTGGCGACCATACTGGGGAGAATAACATTTTCTTTAGAAATATTTTACAGGTTCAGATATGATCTATGATGGTGGACAATGATCAGGCACACAAAGGTTAAAATCATCCACCTGTCTACTCCAAATCAATTTCACAATCAAGACTCCACTGGAGGAATGAACATGAAAGAAAAATATGGAAAGCTCAGGCTTTTAACTTGGATTACAATCCAAGACATCATGTTATTTCTCAGTAAGAATGTTTTTGAATGTATATTTTATTTTAGAGAAGATCTTAGATTAGCTTTTAATTATTTTCCTTTAAAGATTGTAAATACTAATTCTCCTAATCCCTTCGAGCAATTTTCTTATGAATCTTATGATGATAATTTTCCAATTAAGAAGCCTCAAATAATCAAGACTAATATTACAATCCCTGTGCATATTCCTGTACCTTGTAAAGTTCCTGATAGATATAAGTCCCTCATTTTACCTCCTATACTCCATGATTTCCCTGATAATTATTACAATTTTCTTCCCAGGTTTGATGGAGAAAATAATAAAATCACAGCCCAAAAAAATATTCAAGGTTTTGAGAATTATTTGGACCTATTTGAGATTGATGAACATGATGTTAGAATCATACTTTTTTCTCTTTCTTTACAAAATAGAATAAAGAGTTGGTTCAAGAATCTGCCTAATGCAAGCATCTCAAATTTCCAACAGTTTGTCAAAAAATTTCTTCACAGATGGATAACTAAAGTCAATATTTTTGTGATCATAGAAGAATATAATCGGTTAAAAATTCATCCAAATGAAACAATACAACAATTTTCTAACATATTTAATCAAGTTTCTTATTCAATACCAGAAAATATTAAACCTCCTCATGATTAAGCTCTCTTGCATTATCGAAGTGTCTTTGATCCAGAAATATAATTTTAGTTAAGAGAAAGAGATTCATAAACACCTTTATAGATGCAGAACATTGCAGTTGATGTAGAATTTAATCTGAAAATGAAAAAGGAAAAGTTGAAAACTGAATAAGAGAAGAAAAACATTGTAGATGTAAAACTCAACCTTTTGGTAGGAAAACTATATGAAATCATACAAAATATCACTATGAAAGATGATTTTTTTGTTAAAAATCACCATGAAGAAATAGAATAGGTTGATAGCCATGAAAAAATTCCTACTAATTCCAATTATCATAGATCATAAAATGGATTTACAAATCAATATGTGGAAGAGGAATCTACCGATTTAATGTGTATGTTTGATGACATTCCTTCATTTAATGATTTGCCTGATTATGATCAATATGATGACGATTATGTTCTTCAAACTCAAACTAAATTTACAGAGCAATTAGTAGCTAGTTTGGAGGATGAAAAAATGCATTTTCAGTAGATGGAATACAGAGATCAGCTAATGAAAATGATCTACGAGAGTGAGGAAGAAAAAACACAAAATTTGGAAATAAGTGAAGGTTCTTTAACTCTTTATTTTTATTCATTTCATTTTATTAGAAACAACTTTAAAACCATAAATAATCAGTAGTATTTAGGTATTTTGATTAACAAAAAAGAGGATAATGAAGCTCTTGATTAAGATTTTTCCATTTCACAAGTACAGATATCAAATTTTATTGAAACATCTGACCAAAGGACATAATAAAGTTCCATACCACTATGTTTTGAATCATTTCAGCTTTTAAAGGAAATGTGGTATAACATCTTTAAATAAAAGGATGAGCAACTTGTTGAAGTTTATGAAGTCCCATGGAATTCTATATACCATAGGTTGCAAAAATTTTCCCAAGTTTTTCATGATCCAATAGCAGATATGTTGGATATTTAATGCATTCAAAGCCTACCTTCATTAACTAACTATGAGTTTTAGAATCAAGATGATAAATGTTTCAACATACAAACATTACAATCAATAGGAATATCATCACAAATCTTATCTGAAAGTTTGCAGGGAGATAAAGATGAAAATAACATTTCAGTTTCATGGCATGGAGGCCATCTAGAACATATGTATAGTTGTTTAGATCAGCTAAACATTAGTGTAAATATCTTGGAAGATCCTTTTGAAAATTTTCTAGAGTCAACAAAGGAAATCAAGTATTTCCTTATCCTCTCATTTGTTGACAAATTTCTAATAGGCTGCAGAATTACAGTTTTGATAATCAACAAGCAAATGCATCAAAATCTATCAAAGTACATAATTCTTGAATGGTTGCATTAGCTATTTCATTTTACCTAACCAGCAACTGGACAGTTGATTAGAGTAAGTAGGTAGGATTTCAGCTTATTTCAGTCTTCAATTTTCAGCTAGTTTGAAATAATTCATTAAGATTTGAAACCAAGTAAAATTCCCTAAGATATTGATGATTTATTAGTTTGGTTTGAAGGTTGCAGCACCTTTTAGTCTCATATCATATTTTAGTTTGCAGGAAAACATGTAAATTCAGTTCAAGATTTTTCAGTCATAGCATATGCATGTTTGGGATTGGCCCAATGGATCAGGCTACTAGTCGACGGTGTTCTTGATATCTCACAAGGAGATGCCATCCCCATGTGAAGCCACTGTTAAGGTCCTATAACAATAGGATTCAAAATTTTGAATTGACTTTGATTAGTCTTGTAAATATGTACATACTTTGCTTTCTCCAAATTGTTTTCCCATATTAGAAAATTAAAAAATGTAAAGAGGGTAAAATTCCTAAAAGAAAAATCAAAGGACTTGAAAGAAAAAAGATAAAAAATAATAGAAAAATGGACCCCAAACAAAAAAGAGATCAAAATAAAACATGAAAGTGATGCAAATCCAAATGCCACTATTGTTTACTTTTATTGCAAAATAAATATTATGTGCAGCTTATTCAAAATGCCATAATCCATGATAAGCCAAATAGCTTAATCTTGACATTTTCATGCTTTAAATTTCATGTTGTTAGATAGAAAATAAATATCTAGTCAAACAATTTAATCTTGGTAGATCAGTAGCTAGGTAGAAAATAAATAAGGAGCTCAATAGTTTAATATGAGCCCTTGGGAGAAATAAGGATAGAATTAGTTAGTTTGTTGATTGAAAGAAAAATGAATAAGGGTATGCAAGCTCAAGTGCACCCATGTAAATGAATAAAAAATGTTAAGGTAGCAGATGGGTAGGTACAAGCAGTTTTCACAAGGCATGGATAGCAAAAATTGGTCATTTCATACTTACTAATTCATTTTCCTTGTAAAAAAACTCCTTCTCCTTCATTTTATCCTTACCCCTTCCCTATTTCATTTTCCCCTTGCTAAAAATCCCTTTTCTCTTTTAGAAATCGTCTCCTTTTCAAAAACCATTTTTCTGACTAACTCTGCCCCTTCTCTAGCTTAAAAAACCCATTTCTATTACTAATACCCATTCCTCCTTCCCCTTTACTAATTTTGCAAAATGAAAATAAACACATACAAACCCACTTATCTAAAATTTACAGAATTTATAATATATCGGGCCCCACTTCAAACAATATTCCTCGATATTATTTTAAATCCCCCTCCCTAATTCCATTTCTAACCTTCTCTATTATAATAATACCCACTCATTATATTTTAAAATCCTACATTATACCATATTAACCCCCGTAATACATGTCTAACATCCCACATCATATTTATTAAACCCCCATTAAATATAGTTCCTCATAATATTAAACTCCCGTATATACATTTCCCGACCCACTAATTATTTAACACATGTTAAATACACCACACATGTATTTCCCGGGCCCCACCTCCTATACCCACCTATCAATTTTTAAACACCTGACAACTGTCAGATCTCCATTCCTCAAATATAAATACCAATGAGCCTTTTCACACTCATGATAGCCCAATCTATAACATTCCAAAAGCTTGCGAAATAAGTGATTTTCACTATTCCTCTCATCGCTAAGTGGTGCCTCCACAATCCATCACATCATTCAAAAGAAAACCACTTATTATCTTTACTTCATGCGAAAAACCACCAAGAAGTTTATCTTGGTATGAATAATACTACCCTGACATTTTAATTTGACCCCGCATTGTGTGAAGAACATCATATGATCATTCCACTCCGGCACTATGCAAAAAGCCAACATTGTTTCAAAACCCTGCAAGTGAACTATTTCTGCAAATTTGCAAATAAAACCAAAGCCATTGTCAAACAAAACTGAAAAGCCGCTATTTTATCCATAACCTCTCTTTGTTTGAAATGAAAAGGTGACGCTCCATTTTCAAACTGAATTAAATTCCCACTACAATTCAAACTCATTTTACAGACTTCCCCATTCCCCAAAGCCATTGCTTACCTCACTGCAAATTGGTTTTTTGTTAACAAATGTTTTATTTTACACGTTGTTAGCAGAACAAAAGCTTGAGGAAATAGTTTTAATAATAGTTAAAAACATATTTCTTCTAGATTCTTAAAATGGGAATTCGAGTGGTTTTCCTTAAAAGAAAATACAATTATCACAGAGACAATAATTTTTGAACAGAGAGGAAAGGCTTTTACTCAACAGAAGGTTACATACAGGTGAAAGAAGAAAAATGGAACAAACAAAAATATGAGAACGAATTATCAAAATCTGAAAGTGGTTTTTTTTTCTAACATCTTGATATACAAAAACCTCTCTCACTTTTCTAACATCCATTATGGTTTTGGAAATTTTAAACAATATTTGAAACCACTCTTTACAGAAAATTCTTGTTTAGTCATCATTTTGCAAAGAAGATTGTGGCAATTAGAAATGAATCTTGTAAAATTGGAGGAGGTTTATGTTTTTAATATGCCACCCTACAAAAATTTATCTCACGTTATGCATAGGTATTACAGAATGAGAGATACATGCGCATTTTCACAGCCTATTTTTCAGATTGTGCAAATTTATGTTTTACACATCGTTTTCCATAGCCTATTGTGAACAACTGGAGCCTAATTTTAGGAAACTGAGAGAGGTATATCTCAACCACATGTTTATCTAAAATAACCTCTTTCACTTTTTACATATCTATTTTGGATTGAGATATAAAAAGGTATCACTCGACCTCAATTTTGCATAATTTCTGGAGCAAAATGCACAAAGGAAGGAGGTACTTAGTGACTTGGAAGCCTCATCATCAACTAAGAGTTGCTATAAAATTCGAATTTCTCTTATTTTTCACCATAAATCCATAAATATAGTGCCAAATAGATTCAATATTTTTTTAGTGTCCTATATTTAAGTTTTATTTATGTAATACAGTTTGAGATATTTGTAAGCCAATCTTGATATTTTTTCAAGATATTCTAGTTTAGAATTTGTATAAATACTTCATCATTTGAAGAATTGAGTGTGGATGAATTGTTGAACATTTATATAGATGTAATATTATGAACCTAAGGGTGATTGTAATAATTTCAAGTCAGTAGACTGGATCAAAGAAATAAAGCATCATATTATAGGATTCATGTGTTGGGCCACTACAGTGAAGTATTTTCACTTGTTTCTTTGTCAATTTCTTATGTTTTTCATCAATAATTGAATGTTATTCTAAATCTAAATGATAAATAAGGAATTTTTATTTCAGAATATGTTAAAAGCACTCTGTTTTGACTGATTATCATTTATATGTTTCCATTGATATCTAGATTAGGGAACCTTTAATTTCTCCCTAGTTTCAATTGACATATGCCTTTTCACTCATAATTTGGATTTAAGAACCCTTAATTTCTCTTTTATCCTGATTAAAACCATTTTCATCATCATCCTGGAAGATCTGAAGTAACTCAGCTATCTTGCCTTGTAAACATTTTCCCTTTCAACTTTGATCCTGATTTGACTGCTTGACACATTGAATCCATAGCCCAATGGAATACAAACTTACTGCTATCCATATAAGTAAGTGATTTTACAACAAAATCTGTAGAAATTATATAACTAATGCATTATACATCTAAGATTCTCCTGATCACACACTATTTTACTTCATGCACAATACAGAATCTCTTCTACTATTGATCATTACTTGCAGAAATTAAATCAATTGCATGCACACATTGAAACCATAAAAATTCACACCTATGAACACAATGTTTTAACGAGAAAGCCTGAAGCTAAAAACACCAAATATCTGTATAAAATATATGTCATAGAGATCATGTAACAATCCTCATACAAAGCTAATCATGTCAAGCTCTCAGTACAATACAATCGCTACACACTAATCAGGCCCGATCTAGAAAATCCCTGCACCGTTCTTTGCCACCTACTAGCCTGCCTCTACTGCAAAATCCCTGCTGAATATTGGCTTTGAATGAACTCAAATTGGTCCAGCCTTGCTCACGCAATCCTCATTGGCATCTCCAATCACTAGGTGTTGAAAATCATGCAACACTATAGTCACAACTGATAGTCAACCTGCTCTTTCACCTACCTCTCCACTGGTCTCCACTGAAATTGTCCATGCACTGTAGTTAATTGATGTATTCTTCAGTTGATTAATGAGTTAATAATTAGTGAATTAATTAATAATTAATTCACACCACTCACTAGTGTATCAATCGGCCGTTAGACTAGATACAAACTAGCTCAATTGTGTCTAACCGAGTTAAACCGAACACAACTCCACCAACTACCCCACATCCACCAAACTCTCACATGAGTTCTAACTGGAAGTATCCATGCAATAGCTCCACTTAACCCTCAAGAATAGCGTAATTCCTTCTCTCGTATCCTCGTGCCACATCTTTGCACTTAACTGAAGTGCTCCAAGAGAATAAGATAATGTTTATAGTCCAAATATTATTAAGAGCTAATAATATTCGACATATCTATTTTTAAAATCGGCAACTGGGCAACAGATTCCCGCATGTCTAAAAATAGAAGTCCATATATTTTTCCCAACTTGACCAACCATCCATACGCATCCGCAACTCATAGAATATGATCTACATGTCTAAAAATATACATGTCTAAAAATAGACTTGCGCCAAAAATAGCCTGCGGGCCCACTTAATGAAGGCGACTCTTTTCACTAAGCTCATCATCTTGTTGCAATCTAAACACTCCCTCTCAACAAGAAAGGGATTATCTGCCACCCCGATCCTGCCTCTGTGGTATTCGAATTTACTCCTGGTGAGCGCCTTCGTCAAGATATCAGCATCCCGATCCTTCGTAGGAATGTAAGAAAGTAACATGATCTTCTACTGCACACAATCTCTGATATGATGATACTGGATGTCAATGTGTTTAGATCTATCATTAAATACTAGATTAACAAATATTTTGATGCAAATCTGATTATCACAATATATCACAGTAGGATCTAAGTGTGAACTGAACAGCCCAACCAGGATCTTCCGCATCCATATACCCTCGCATGCAGCCAAACTTGCTGCCATGTACTCAACCTCCACTGAAATGAGTGCCACGAATCTCTTAACTACTAAAGCGTATGCATTTCGTCGTAATCCCCTCGGTCTGGCTCGCCTCCATTGAGCCACTTGTCCGTCGTGGTATGCTGACCTCATCCAACTTTACGTACCATAATCCGCAGCTTGATCATGACTTTGAATATCTCAATACATGCTTGCCTGCCTTCCAAAGAGCTTGGTGAAGCAACAACTATTTGGTAGTTGTGACATGTATATAATAGAATCGTATTGTTGATACATAAGCAACCTGTTGTCGGTAGCGGTGGCATCTTCTCTCCCAGGTATAGCATCACTCTTTCCTCCAACACGGTGTCAATAAACTTGCCACCATCGCCTTGAACTTCTCTAGTATCTCCCGGGCATACTTACCCTGAGAAACAAACAGTCCACCACTGCGCTGCCAAATTTCCAATCCCAGGAAATAATGAAGGAGGCCCAAGTCCTTCATCTCAAACTCTTTTGAAAGATCATCCTTGCATGAGAGTATCAATAGCTCATCACCTGTCAAAATAAAATCATCTACATAAAGTACAATGATCAGCAACTTACCCTCCACCACAATCTGGTATAGGTTAGGATCCGCCTCACTCTTGGAGAATCCAAGTCCGGTGAAATAACTGTCTATCCGTGTGTACCAAGCATGAGGTGCTTGTTTCAACCCATACAACGCTCTCTTGAGCCTGCACACATGCGACTCACTGCTGAAGATCTTGAAACCTTCAAGCTACTCTATGTACACCTCCTCCTCAATCACCTTGTTGAGTAATGCAATCTTCACATCCATCTGATGAATGTGCCACCCCATCTGCGCTAAGAGAGAAAGAATCGTTCGTGTGGAAGAATACCTTGCGACAGGTGCAAAGGTCTCCTCATAATCGATTCCCTCAATCTGTGAGAAGCCCCGTAGCATATGGCACCCTTTTCTCAGCTCTTTATTCTTGCTTCTCGCAACACACAGCAGGCCATCTCGAACCTACCAGCGATTTCCCTATTTTGGCAGCAGGACAATCTTCATAATACCTTGTTTCGACAATCTCCATCATACTCTTCCACCATGGCATATACCCATAGGGGTCCTCCACGGCTTCCTTGAAGAGGATGGTTGTGTGCGATACTGCTTGCTCATCGGAGCCATGTATCCGGTATCGATCGGTGTTGTCTCTATCGCGGCTAATATGTAGGTGCTCCCACACAATCTTCTACGCATCAAGGTGGCTTGCTCGGCTTACATGGTGTACTTCCCCCTGCGATGATTTGTTTGCATGAGTGGTTTTCTTCCACTCCATGAACCTCCTCTTGTGGTTGATCCACATCCCGAGGCTCATCCTTAGGAACTAATAGCTCCTCATCTGCATGCAAGTGTGGCTCCCTCTCAAGCGAACACTTCATGGCTTTCTCCTCATGAAATTTGATATCCCGTCACACAACAGTGTTCCGACTGTCTAGAAAATACACACGATAGTTGTGGGGTGTATCAGTGTACCCCAAAAATAGCCCAACCTCTGCGATTGACTCCAACTTCTTCCTATCATCCTTCGTCACATGAATGTAAACAGGTGAGCCAAAAATCTTCAAATGAGAAATATCAGGCTTCTTACCAGAAAATGCCTCTTCGGGTGTACTCATGCCAAGTACTCTATGAGGACAATAGTTTTTTCACATAAACCATAGTATTGCATGCCTCAGCCCACACGTGTATGGGAAGGCCCTGATCATGCAACATTTCCTGTGTAACACCCACGATCATTCTGTTCTTTCACTCAATAACCCCATTCTCCTGTGGGTTATGAGGCACTATGAGCTCTCTTAAAATTCCTTCTGCGTTGCAAAAGTCCTTGAATTCACCAGAGATGAATTCACCACCATTATTGCTCCTAAGAGCCTTCACCTACTTCCCCGATTCTTTCTCAACCAGTGCCTTTAACTCACAGGACTTTGAGTATGTCTCGCTCTTCTTCTGCATAAATAAAATCCAACAATTACGAGAAAAATCATCAACAAATATCACATAATACCTATGCTTTGCTGTCGAAGCTACTGAGAAAGGTCCACACACATCTATGTGAATTCTCTCAAGGATTGTCGTGGCATGACTATCCTTCTCATGAAAGGTGGCTTTCACAAATTTTCCCAAAGTACAACCCTTGCACTGATTTGACTGCACAAGTGTACCCTTGGGAAGCCCGGTAGAAATCTGCTGCAAAATTTTCAAAGCACCATGGTGAAGATGACCCAATCTCCTATGCCATGGCTCGCCCTCATTCCGACTCATCACTCCTTCTTCCTTTCCTGCCATTTCTGCGCAGCCATCTATCTGTAACTGATAAAGGTTCTTAACTCGAACCCCTATCCTTCGGGTTTCACTAGTTTCCTTACTACACAAGAAAGCCTTTCCCTTGCTAAAGACAACATCATATCCCTTGTCTTCCAACATCGCCACAGAGATAAGATTCTTCTTCATTCCTGGAACATGCATGACATCCTTCAAGATGAAAGGTTTTCCAGACTCACTCTCAAAGGAAATGGTCCCGACACCAGTCGCACTGTATCTACCATCATCGCCCATCTCGATGTGCACTCCTAGATCCTTCTCATCTAGATCAGCAAACAAATATTTGTCTCCAGTCATATGGAAAGACACACCACTGTAAATAAACCACACTAAACCCATCATACTTGAGACCAAGCATGCTATTAGCGAAAAATCCAGCTCAAATTGCGAGGCTAAGGCCTCTCCAATTGTAGATCTAGCAGCCTGCTTATTTTTCTTCTTCTGTGGACAATTAGTGGCGTAATGTCTGTGTTGGTGACAGTGAAAGCACTTCACCTTAGACATGTCTTGCTTCTTGCCTTTCGAACTGGATTGAGAAGCATTTTTGTTTCTCTTCCCCTTCCTTGCTTTGGTAGCCAAAGTGCAATTTTATTCATCTTCATTCTTCGATGAAGATCCATCCTTGGTACTTTGCCTTATCTCCTCCTGCACAAGATCCAACCAAAGTCGCTCCCATCCTAGCAGTTTCTCCCGACCATTGACAGAGTCCTCATAGGAATGCCAACTCTTCAGAAGCCCAAGGAGAGCTAAGCTCACCAATTCCTCTTCATCTACAGTAACCCCCACACTTCCCAGCTCATCCCTGCACTAGACAAACTTCGTGAGGTAGTTGGGTATACTATCGCCTTTCTCCATTTTTATCTTCCTGAGTTTATCCTTGAGCGGCAACTTCCTTTGGTCTCTCTTGCTTTGGAACAAGTCTTTCAAATATTTCCACGTCAAGAATGGAGAAGCTTTACCATGAAGGCTGGACACTATGTGATCCTTCACACCTTCCAACAGAATCCTTCGACATTTTTCTGTCTTCTTTTTCCATGCGTCAAGTGTGGTAGCATCGCTAGAAGCAAGTTTTGGAATTTCTGCATCTATGAACTCCTTCAACCCATTATCCTCCAGCACCGCCTCCATCCTGTCCTTCCATGCAATATAATTCAAGCTACCCTCAAGGGCATACTCCAATCACAATCTGTTGAAAGACATCTCAACTTCGACACCAAGAAAACATTGCTGCAAATTCGAATTTGACCAGCACAAAACTCACCTGCTTCAATGCTTTGCAATTGCTCCAATGATCAATACTGCTCTAATACCATGTGGAAATTATATAACTAATGCATTACATCCAATATTCTCTTGATCACACACTATTTGACTTCATGCACAATACAAAATCTCTTCTACTATTGATCATTACTTGCGGAAATTGAATCAATTGCATACACACATGACAGAGCAAAAAATTACACTGGGCAGGTGTTTTTAATGGAAAGCTGTGACCTAAAAGCAAAGATACGTATGCATAATATGTTCATAGAGATCATTTTACGTCCTCATACAAAACTGAGTCTGTTATTAATCGTTACCATCTAGTAAGCACACTAATCAGGCCCAATCTAGCAAATCCATGCACCGATATTTGCCACCTACTAGCCTGCCTCTAATGCGCAATCCCTGCTGAATATTGGCTCTGAATGAACTCAAAATTTTCCACCCTTTCTCACGCAATCCTCATTGTCATCTCCAATCACTGGGTGTTGCAAATCATGCAACACTATAGTCACAACTAATAGTCAACCTGCTCTTTCACCTACCTCTCCACTGGTCTCCACTGAAACTCCATGCAATAGCTCCACTTAACCCTTAGGAATAGTGTAATTCCTTCTGTCAGCTCCTGTGCCACATATGTGCACTTAACTGAAGTGCTCCAAGAGAATAAGATCATTTTTATATTCCAAATATTATTAAGAGCTAATAATATTCGACATATCTATTTTTAGAATGGCAATCTAAAAATAGATTCCGCCCAATATGTCTAAAAGTAGAAGTCCATATATTTTTCCAACTTGACCAACTATCCACAAATAGCATCCTGCAACTCATAGAATACGATTGACATCTCTAAAAATATACATAGTCTAAAAATAGACTTGTGCCAAAAATAGCCTGCGGGCTCACTTAGTGAAGGCGACTCTTTTCACTAAGCTCATCATCTTGTTGCAATCTCAACAAATTAAAATCAAAACTCAAAACCAATTTACCCTACATAACTAGCCTAAAACCAATAAAAAATCAACAAGGATAAATCTTAAAGAGAGAGCCCTCTCTGAGCAATAGGAAGGCTAGATCCTATGGCTTAAAAGTAGGTTTGTGGTTACCTCAGTGAGTTGTTTCTTTAACCTTGGGAAATTATTGAGTGGTAACAGAGCATATGTAATTAAATTAATTGTTATGTAAAGGTAATTTATTATTAAAAAGAGTAATGTGTTATTAAATGTGAAACTAATTATTAATTTAAATTATAATGTTAATAATTGTACTATATATAAAAGTATTTTTATTATATTATTAATTTATAAAAAGGATTAATCATGAAAATATGATTAATCATAAAAGTTATTAACAAGAAATATAACTTGTGCACAGTGATGTGCTTGGACCTGTGTCGGTTCCATTACTGGGTAAGTCTGTATACTATGTTTCATTCATATATGACTTCTCAAGGAATACATGGATATTTCTTGAGGAATAAATATGAAATATTTGACATATTTAAGTAATTTAAGACTTTGGTGGAAAAATAGACAAAGATGAAGATAAAGGTGTTGAGGAAAGATAATGGTGGATAGTTCTACAAGAAGGAATTTGAAGAGTTTTGTAAGAAGTGTGGTATAGAAATGTAGAAGAATACTCCATACACACCTTAGCAAAAAAAAGTTGCAGAAAGAATGGATAGAACACTGATGGAAAAGAAAAGAAGCATGCTCAATAGTATCGGGTTAGGACGGGAATTCTAGGCAGAGGTAGTGAAGACTATGCTATCACTAGCCTGGCACCAATTGAGCTTCTCAATGGTCAAACTAATGCAACTATTTCAAACCACTTTGGATTAGCAGTTAGCCCTTCCAGTTAGAGAGGGATCTCTCAAGGAAAACAAATGAATACTCAAGATGAAACTTATATTGTAGATGGCTAAATATTTTTGTATTTAAGTGATTTTGTAGGTGGAAGATGTATGAAAGTATACCATTGGGCATGGAGTAAACTATGGGATTTCAATCACGAGAAAATGTAGTTCATGGTAGCTGAGGCAATTAAGATTAAAATATAACTTTTTACAGCAAATGCATAATACATGAAGGAAATTGGAGAACAATAATATGAATTCCAAGTAATCATGAGACTATGAAGCTGATGATATTATGAGAAATGGAAAAACACAAACACATAAGCTTAAAATAAATCTCAGGTTTGAAAGACAATTATTGCAACTATATATTAGCTTGGTGAAACAAAATTACATAATAGTCCTCTCATCTACATTCATCAACCAACCCCCTCAAATTTAATAAAATTCTCTTTTATAGAGTGATATATATGTTACAAAGTTCTGCCACCTTGGCTAGGCTTCGATACTGACCTACAGATCTAATTCAAATAGGATTACATCATATTGAGGAATAATAGGATTTTTTTTTGTTTTAATAGAGTTATTAATCAAAAAGGACTCTGTGACCATTAATTTCTTCAACAAAAACTCTAACTCATGTTTTTCATCCCTTATCGAACTAAAATACCATGTTGAGGTGGCCAACTGATACACTATATTTAAGGTCTTTATAAAATTGATTTGAAGATGAGATGTCCATTTTTGTGAGGTGGCATCATGATGAGTTGTTTAGCCATGTTGGCCATTTGGATTGGATTGATGAGCTGCCCCCTTAAACAGATGGCCCAATGATATTCCTGATCTCATTAGATGACTAGTCACATGTTTATTGCATTGACTGCCCAAAAATGTAAACAATGCATAATGCTGAAAAAAAAAAACGAAGTATTAGGAACTTCCATAGCTTAATTTCGTAGAAACTTCAAAAATCCATCTTCTGTACATTTTTTGAGTTTTCCGACTATTGGAGGATCTTCCTTGGGACTGATGAAATAAAAAAATTCTCTAGGTCACCCTTTTTCTCAGTTTTTTTAAGAATTTTTTTTTCAAAGAAACCTACAACACTTTCATAGTGAAAACTCACCTTCAAGCCTCGAATGCGCTATGAAAGTACCTAGTTCACTGTCATTTTCTCCTTTCTTCTTCTTTTTCCTTAAAAACACTTCTAAAGCCTGTATATTCCTGGTTATGATAACATAAGACAAAATGTGATTAAAAAATGTGTGGCTTACCATGTTTCATGGAGTAACATCATCATCTTGCATAATCATCTTAAGACCCTTTTTCTTGAACTATTCTTGTACCATCTCCATCTGTGATTCCAAGCTTTTGACTTGATCTTGTGGCTTATTTCTTTTTCCTTGTAGCCACCTATTTCTCCTACAATGATTCTTCATCATTATATGCAGGGGAAGTGTGCTTTTCAGCATATTTCCTAACTTATTTGCGATCTCATTGAAGAAATATAGTTGTTTTATCACTTCCCTTTTGAAATTTTCCATCTCTAGCATTTATTTTTTGAAATATGGCATCTCCAACATGGCTTCCAGAACCTCTTCTCTAGCTTCCCTCGGCTTCTCTTGTAATAGCTCCAATTCCATATTTCTTGGGACCTTCTCTTTACCCTTTCTTACATAGATTAACTCTGCCTCTGCTATAGATAATTCTACTATTTCCTCCCCTGATGGCATCTTATTCTTCTCTGGATTCTTAGGAAACTCCTCTGAAATTTTTCCCTTAGACAATTGTGACCTAGTGAATGGCTTCCTAGGTTTAAAGATGAAATTTGAATATTCCTTTGAAAATTCTAATTTCTTGGCCTTAAGGCTCTTCCTTTTAGTCTCTACTGCTTTAGTTTCCACGGGCTTTACAACTGGAGACTCTTCAATATCAATTTCCTCCAGGATGTCTGCCAACTTACCTCTTCCCTTAGTCTAACTTCTAGTAACCTCATGTGGGTTATTTTTATGTTTTTACCTGAATTTTGGTAGAGGTTTGTTTTGGTACCACAGTCTCCTACACTTGCTCAATCTCCAACTCCAAAGGTTTTGCTATAAGATGCATTTCAGTTTCATGGTCAACTGAAAGTTCAACTCTAGACTTCTTATTTTTCCTTAGTGTATTTGGCTTGGATTTTGGTGTATTCTTAGGAGGGAGGAAATCAAATTCATATCCACACAAAAATTGGAATGTAGACCCATCCCTTCTTATTTTATTCAATTCTTCCACTACCATCAATTTGATCAAATCATGATGGAAAAAAAGGTGTCACTGGTTTCAGGTTTTTCCTGAACCTTATCTTCCATTTTTCCCAAACTCATAAATAGGTAATAAGGTAAGTCCAATGGTTTTTTACCTTTTAAGTGTAGCATTAGTTTCAAGTGATACTGAGAGATCATATGAAATCTACCTTCACAGCTGAAATACTTATGAATCGCCATTAAGAATTTGGAATAATTCTCCTTGAGGCAGGTTTTGGGAATGCCTGAACTCATATCCATGCCTTTGTGCTCCTCTTTCAAAAATTCATCACAGTTCTACAAATTAAATTTCATCACCTTAAACCACGCATCTCCTGATCTTTTGGATTTCACTAGCCTATGAAATTGTGTCACGAGACACAAAAAAGTTTAAAATACCTACTTTCAACCTTGTACCAATGAAATTAACAACAAAATCCTTCGAAAAGTGTGTGTGGTATCCTTTTATCTTTTGGTAGAATCGAAGGCAGCCTACATCAACAAATTCTTGTGAGAGGTCAGGGTCTTCCTCGAGTAGCCTCATATCCATAGGCTAATATCTAACAACGGCTCCATCTTTATTCAATTTATTCTGTGATTCCACATCTTCAAAAATTTGTTGATCAAATCCTTCCTTAACACCTGCAAAAACCTTTGAGATAGCACACAAATCATTTGACACAGGTAAAACTAATCTTATGACAAATTTTGATCTAAATCTAGATCTCTAGGCTACTGGAAAAACAATTGAAGCAACTTACAAGGACGAGGGTAAAGTGTTTAAATTGCAAATCAAAATGAACAAGTGGGATGAATGGGTGGAAAAAATGCATGATGAAAGGGAAATGATGGCACATAATGGAATGGAGCAATGATGGGATAATATTCTCTAATAACTAAGTGATTCGACCTTTATGAAAAAATGCAACCTTTTTCTCACTGTTATCAAATAAGACAAGTTTCATAGCACATGTAGTGTTTAGGAGGTTGAACTTGCTACGGGAGTGTCAGGAACTTCCGTAGCAAACCCTAACCATTTTACACTGATTTCATTGTAGATTTTGGTGAAAGTACCAAGTGTACAAAAATGACCAAATTTCTCATGCAAGAGATTTTTTTTTTAGATTTTTCTTTGACATTACCCATATCACATGAAAAATGACCATCAAGACTCCTCACATATGTGCATTTAAAAAAAAATTAATTCAAAAGACCTTATTCAAACCTAATTGACTCAACCTAATTAACTTAATACCAACCTAGAATAACCTAATTATTTTCATGGATAACAATGCCTCCAATGGGGATGTTGCACCCCTGTGGTGTAGCAAAGAACCAACAGCTCTAATGCCTTATTTAAAATTGAAAATTATAACTCTGATGAAGTCTCCACCAAGTATTTATGGCCTTATCCTCGGGCTCAAACTTGATGAAAATATCACCTTCATTTTCAAACATGATAAAGGAAAATGGAATATATACAATGATGTGTTTTTCAGCATACTGAGTTAATAAGAATAGTGTTTCAGAAACCTGCCATTGAAAGTTCCTCCTTCACACAATTGTCCATCCATCTCTTGGAGTAAGAAGGTTTTGTTTCCATGATATGATACAATCTTATAGGGTCATTTACAGAGGTTTTCAAATATGCCATGTTTCCTTTTATCTTCTATCTTGGCCTCCCGTTTTAAAATCACATCTAGAAATTTGAAATTTTCCTCCTTTGTTTTCCTGTCAAATGTATTTTTGAATCTATTTTGTGATTGATAATAATTAGTGTACACCTCTTCTCTCTTTTCTTGCAAAGCAATGAGCTGACTCTATCTTTCTTTGGACTGCATTCATCTCTTCCTTCAATCCCTGTAATAATTTCATCACTGACACTCCAAGAGAACTAAAAAATATTGCTTTAGTTCCATAGATCGATTCATAAGGAGAGGTTCCTATATATCTCTTGGTGAAAATTCTATCAGCCCATAACGAAAATTTCAGCTTCATATTACATGACCTTTTTTTTTCCCTGGAAAACCTTCTTGATAATTTAGACTATGCTCTTATTTGTGACTCAACAAAGTCATTAAATTGAGGATAATATGTTGTGGAGTGACAAATAGTAATATGGTACTGATTGCAGAAACTAATCAAATTTTTAGACTTTAAATCTTGAGCATTGTCAGTGATAATTTTCATGGGAAAGCCAAACCTTGATAAAATATTATTTTCTAGAAAATGAATGATGACTAAGTCTGTATCTTGTCTTGTAGGGGCCGCCTCAATCCATTTTGTGAAATAATTAGTGGTTGTTAAGGTCCACCGATGTTGTCCTGAATATGTAGGATGTATTTTGCCAATAAAGCACAATCGTCATTGCTGGAAAGGGGCTTCTACAAATTTGGGTTTCAAAGGTAATGGAAGCAACTTGTTTTTTCCATAAAAAATTTTACACTCATGGCAGGCAACAATATTTTTGTAGACACCATTGAACATGGAAGGCCAATAGAATCCTGCTCTAAGTCTCTTGTTTACTGTCACCTACCAATAACGATGACCTCCACAGTCACCCTTATGAAATTCATAAATTACCTTTTCAGCTTCATCTTCGAGAAAGAAGTTTAGGAGTATCCCACTAGTATCCCTCCAATAAAAATTCTTATTTAAAATGTTGTACCTTAGAGATTTCATCTTGAAAAATCTGGATTTAAACTTGGTCACCTCAGGAGGGGTCCTGTGATGTTGCAAAAAAAAAATTACTTCTTTATACCAATCATACATAATGAATCTTTCTTCTACAGGGATCAATTATTCTTCCTCAACCATCTCTGAAATTTCTGCAACAAAATTCATGTCTAGACAATCAAAATTTGATTGTGTCATCAACTTCGCTAGCCCTTTTCCTTTAACCAAATTTATAGGCCTAATCTCCAAACCCTACTCCAACAAAGTGTAAATCCACTTACCCCTCTTGATCTGGATAACCTAGAGTCAATATATCTTTTATCACAACACTAGGAACAAAATCCACAATGTGAGAATGAAAATATAGACCGTGAAATCCTTGAGTACCTTCACTAGAGCATAGCTTGCTTTTCGATAATGTTGTAATTTAGTTCAAAATTTCCTAGTGTCCTACTAAAAAAATAAATTGGTTGTTCATTACCTTCCTACTTCCTCTACAATAAAAATTTTGCAATTGTATGCTCAAAGGCAAAGGTAAAGCCAGGATCTCCTTAGAAAAATCAAGATTTATGAGCACTGGTGCTTGGGTAAGGGTCTTCTTGATCTCATCAAAGGAGTGCTTCACCTCTAATGTCCATTTAATATTAGAATATTTTCTAAGAATATTGGTGATATGCTTAACAATTTCTGCAAAATTAGGAATAAACCTTCTGACAAAATTTACCTTGCCTAAAAGGGATTGAATCTCTTTTCTATTTCTAGGAAAATATATCTTCTAAATGAAAGCGACCCTTCTTGGATCAATATTTATTCCCTCTTTTTATATTATATGACCCAATAATTTTCCAATTTTCAAAGAAAATAACTATTGGTAGGATTGAGAGAGATACCAAATTTTCTGCATTTTTAGAGAATTATTTCCATGTGCTTCAGATGCTCTTCTTCCTTATTTGAGAACACAGTGATGTCATCTAAATAAACAACCATGAATCTGTCCTTCTCTTATGCAAATGCAATTTCCATTTCCCTTTTAAAATTCGCTCCTACATTCATGAGTTCTAAGGGCATCTTGGCATACATAAATGTTCCCTATGGTGTAGTGAAGGTTGTCTTCTCTTGGTCATCTGGATATACTAATATTTGGTTATAGCTTGAGAAGTCATCTAACATCAACATCCTTTGGGATCCAACAAGGTTTTGTAGTATGTGGTCCATCTTGGGAAGAGGATAGTTGTCTTTAAGAGATGCCTTGTTCAGATTTCTGAAATCAATGCATATTCTAATCTCCTCGATTTTCTTTCTCATGGGCACCAAGTTGGAAATCCACTTAGAAAATCTCAATGGAATAATTATTTTTTCTTCAAACAACTTCTTAATTTCCTTTTAAATCAATGGAATAAGAAATGGATTAATCCTCCTTAATTTTTTTTTAAGGGGATTTTCGTTTTCTTTGATGGGTATTGTATGTTGAATGATGCTAGGGTCATACCTCTTCAAATATGCATAACTCCATGCAAAAACATCAATGTATATTTTAATGAAATCAACACACCTTTTTTTTACCTCTAAAGAGAGAAGCTTGGAGTACTTAATCAACTTGGGATTTTCTGCAGTATTAAGGTTACAAATTTCAACTTCTTCATCATCAAATTTCATCTTAGGACTGTTAAACACATAATTCTGATCAAAATTCTTTTCATCAGGGATAAAACCTTTAGGAATACAATTATTCTTTAGTTGTATGACCTCAGAATTAGCTTTGGTTTCAGAAAAAATGTCTTGCTGGACAACTTGGATGTTTTCAAATTCCTCTTTCAACTCAAGAAAATGTTTGACTTGTTGATCATTGTCAAACACTCTCCATGTAATATCCAAAAATAGGAAAAGTAGCAATATTGAACACAATAATGGAAAATAGTAGTAAATAGCAATACATCAAGCATAAGCCAATAATTGATCCATTATATTAAGTATAACAACAACAAATGAGTACAATATCTTGGGGAACAAGTCCCTTAAGCAAGGCAAGAGAAGCCTCCAATACCAAAAAGCACCAAAACATAAAATGTAGTTGCAACACAAAATACTGAAGCTAATACACCGCAGTTTTAGTGAGTAACATTGCTGCTGGAAAATATGAATATATGGATCTAATAATACAATGCTCGTATAATACTGGAAATGGAGATCTATGCTCCCAAACACCTTTCCAAGACAAACCAGAAATGGTTTCCAGAAATACACAAAATATCAAAATGTTGGAATGCAGCCCTAGGGTTGAATAAGCTCTACAAATGGGCACCTGAAGAGGAGGTGTTTGAAATTATTTAGAAAGTATGTAATCTCCTCCAAAATACTCTCCCAATGAAAGGTTTATCCCTTCACTAGAAAACAAACACCCCAAACAATGCACTGAATCCTCCACTATAAATACACACTAATATAACATATTCTATGAGGGAAACTACATTGTAGGATATGGGAATAGCTTTCCCTGGTTCCAAATGGTGAAATTATGCCCAAGGACCTCCCTTTCTGGCATCCCAATGGAAAGAATGCTTCCTCCACTAAAAACAAGCTCATAAAATGGCCTTGTAAACACTCCACTTCTTCTACTCTGTAACACAACACAACCCTGGTAGAAACTACGTTGTAGAAGAAAGCTGAAGCTTGGCCTGATGTTAGAATGTGGAAATGCATCTCAATCACCTCTCCTAAGTGGGCACTCGAAGTCCTTGAGGATGAGGGTGGGATTCTCACTCGGGAACACCCTTGTGCTAAACAACAAATTAGTCTCCACTAAACAACTGAAGAGAGAAAGAAGTCATAACAGACTCAAACCATCATAATAATCAACATCCCTTCTATGGATGCCTTCCCCTTCCTTATATGCATTGTGAGCCTCCTCACCTTGGGCCCCACTCATTAAAGCTACTACTCTCATGGAGACTCCCTCCCATTCACATTGCATTGTCTCTCATTGATTATCCACTCCCTCCATACCAGTGTTGTTGATTTGGTCAAAATTGATCCAATCCACATGCTTTATCCCCTATTCAAACATGAGGGTTCTTTATCTAGCTATTGTGATGCTCCTTATTCACATTAGGAGTGAATTTATTTCTACTAAGGAGATTTATGGGTCTCACCACCCTCTTATTCTTCTATCTAAGAAGCAAAAACAAAATTTAATATTCCAACTAGCTGAAAGATAATTGGGAATATCACAGTATTCCCCTCCCAAATGTTGCTTGTCCTTAAGCAACTGTAAAGGTGAGTGCTTCAAATCTTCTCCTCCTTCCCTTGCGAGACCTCTATGTGATAAGCTCTCCTCATGAACCAAGTGTCCCCCAATCAATCCATCCCTGAAATGCTCCTCCCAAGTGCTCATGAGATGCATCTCCCAAGTTCTCAAGTTAGCCAAATGGCTCATCCCATAAAGAAACAAGATGTATAATGTAGCAATCATGTGTTTCCCAATTTTCTCCCTGAAGCATGAAGCATAAGAAATGTGGAGAATATCACTCCCAATGGGCACATCCAATCCATGTGTCATCCCTCCAATCATGCCGACGATAATGATAAGAACATCATCAACATATGGGATCAAAATCAAGGACACACTAGTTGCCATATGAAATACCGAAGGAGGATCATAGTCCCACAAGTGGAACCAGCGTAGTTTTACTCCTAACTGCCTCATAATATGATATGATGAGTGTTTTCACAACCATTTTCTTGCTTCCACAATCCTCTCACATACCTAAAGAAGGTGAATGATGTGTGATGTCAATTGAGGACACCCTAAATAAGTTACCATCTCCTCAAAACCTCCTAAGGAGTGGCCATCCTCATCACAGCTTATGGCCCTAAGTAGACCATGAAGTCTACAAGAAATATTGCCCCCTTTTGGAGCAATGAGTTGTACATGAATGGTAAAGGAATGCAAGTACTCATCTAGTAGATCAATATGCACAAAAACATAATCCTTACCATATAATTTGAGAAAGTTGGTGAAGTGGATCATAGATGGGCCTCCCCTCATTACCAATTGGAAATGAAGTGGTTGTGAAAACTTTGCCAAGGAGTTTTGTCTCTCCTCAATCTCCAAACAACCCATGTACCTCTTGATATGATGGTGCATCGCATCCTCGAAGCCTTCCCAAGTGAATCCCTCTATGATAGCTTCTCCTTGAGCTTAGAGGCTCTAGTCAAGAATATCATACTCTGAAAATAGATGACCCCATCTCTCACTGCATATCTTCCATCTGATAAATGGCCATCAAGTATCCTACATGAAAATATATCCTTGGAGTATTCCACCAACAGCTGAGACCTCTAATAAGGATCTATACTCCATAATGAGAGCGTGATTGATATACAATGTAAAGCAAATGTCATTTTGTTGCCCTCTACCTTAACATATCCCATGCCAAAGTCATATGTCGGGATGCTGCTATCTTGCCTCTGTTGCTCCTCCTATAGCTTCTCATGCTCAAGTAAAGGTTGAGGTTTTTGGAGGTTAGCCTTCCATAAGAAGCTATCATCCATCCAAAACCTTCTGAGTTTTGCCAATGTTTGCATGAGTGTCCACCATCCTCTACCATATGTGGAAGATTCCTCCCTATGTGGAAGTATCTTCTAGTTCTCCAAAGCCATGGGGTGGTCTCCTTGCACCATTATGGTGCCATCATCCATCCCTGAAACATCTTCTCTCATTGCAAGATGTTTGGTGAGAGCTGGTAGTACTGATATTGGGAGAATGTCTTCCTCCTCCTTGAGCCTACCCAAGACTCTATATGTTGTGCCAAGTCCTCCCACGGTGCTCACCCCTCTTGGATCGATGAGTGGTGCAACCTGTTGTGAGAAATATCTCATCAACTCCTAGTCTGGTGGTATCCCAGTTGGAATTCCTCTAAGAAATAATGTGTCATGAGCCAAATTCATCTACATAATTGATTGGACTGTTAGGTCCTTACTTCCACTGTGCAAATCCAACCCTATTTTCTGTTTGGAATTTGTCTGAGAGGGATAATAATGCATGCCCCTAATCATCTGATGCTTACCACTCTTTTTATCTATACACTCCATCTATAAAGTATCTCAATATGTGGTAAAATTCCCCAAAGTAATCAAAAATTTCACACCCAATATCACATTGGTGTCAGGGATGTCAACCAAAAAAAAGTGATTAGTCAAGGTACATGTCCCCATGGTGAGAGATAATGATGTAACATAATGCATGCACTGCATGGTTCTAGCTCCTAGGACCAAAACTAAAAATCCCTCAAAGTCATCAGTGGGTACTTCCCTCCTCTACACTAATTGGGCATCAATAAGTTGTGGGTCACCCCACTGTCAATCAACACTGATACCCTTTGATCCTAGATGGAACCTTGAACTCTCAAGGTCAAGTACTTGGGCACTCCTCTCAAATATGAAAGGGCCCCTCCAATTGGAGAAAATTCTCCATTCCCACCTCCTGGTGGTGGTGGATCCTATCCTACTATCCCAGAATTGTGACCTCCTTCTGTTTCCTCTCCTTATTCCTCTTCATCATTAGAAAATACCTCTATATAGTGTGCCTTCCCTGCTGCACATCTATGTATGGGTGCCCATGATTCTTGGCATGTGAAGCAAAGCTTCCTTCTTCTCAAGTCTCTTTGGACATCATCACTATTAGGTACGTTGTTTTGGCTCTCCTCTGAAGGAGGATCCTTCACATCTTTTCCCTTTTATGGAAAGTGGGATTTTTTTGAAATGGAGCCTTTGCCATTGGAAAAGCATCTTGTAGATATCTAGCCCTTTGAATAGCATCTTGAAGGGTAGTTGGTTTGGTTGAATTAACCAACCCATGTAGAGGTTCTTCTAGCCCATCAATAAACATATAGACCCTCCTAGTTGTAGATAAATCAGGAACCATAACAGAAAGTTTTAGAAATTCGGAAATGTAAGTTTCTGGATTACTTGATTGTTTGAGCTTAGCTAGCTCAATGAAAGGTGCCTCCGGGTCTCTTCGATCAAACCTCTCCACCAACCTCCTGGTGAAATCTAAATATGCAATCACATTGGCATGCCCCAATGTAGAAAGACCATGAAACCACCAATCATGTGCCTCACCCTCAAGGTGAAGCGCTTCTATTTTGATGGATTCCATCTCCAGTACTTGTTTCAACTAGAATTAGATGTCTAGCTTCCCTACCCAAGATTTGGTTGTACATTTGGATGACCCATAAAAAGCGAGTAAGAAGAATCTACCCATAGTCCGGTGAAGATCATTGTTTTGTATTAATCCTCCACCTCTATTATGATGTCAGGGTCTCCTATTGTCCTTGATCTGAAAAAACTCAAGAAATATCAAATTATCTTTGAATATTTGAGATTGAGACTCATACTCAAGAAAATCATCTTCAAGAGTTTCTTGTTCTTGAAACCCTCCATTTCCCACTGCTAAGAATGAAGGCATAGTAGAGTGTTATGAAACTTGCTGCTTCACTAGTTGATCATGCCAGTGATGTGAAATGTTGGAGCCTTCTCCATGTAGAAACCCTTTAGTGTATAATTTGTGTTTATCCATCCTCATCTCCTTGATTTCTCTTGCAATATCTTGCGTGGTCTGAAGAAGAAGTTTGGGAAACTCCTTATCATCTCCCTCCCCTGATATGGAAGTTTTTCCCATGTCTTCTATATTATCTATATAATCATATCTATTGTTTGTTTTGAGATAACTCTTCTCTCTCTCTATGAGAGGATATCCCTCTTCTAATGACATATTGGCTGAAATGCACAGGCTGAGCCAATATTATGCTATGATACCACTGTAATCTCCCAAAATGGGAAAAGCAGCAATATTGAACACAATATAGAAAATAGAAGTTAATATAAATACATCAAGCATGAGCCAATCATTGATGCATTGTATTAAGTATAATAGCAACAAATGAGTACAATATCTTGGAGAATAAGTCCCTTAAGTTAGGCAAGAGAAGCCTCCAACACCAAAATGAACCAAAACATGAAATGTAGCTGCTACAAAAAATATTGAAGCTAATAGAACGCATTTTTAGTGAGTAACTTTGCTCCTAGAAAATATGAATATATGGATATAATAATATACTGCTCATATAATACTATAAATGGAGATCTATGCTCTGAAACACCTTTCCAAGACAACCCAGAAAGGGTTTATGTAAATACACAAATATCATAATGTTGAAATGCAGCCCTAGGGTTAAATAAGATCTACAATTGGGAACCTGAAAATTCGATGGCTGAACTTATGTAGAAGGTATGGAATCTCCTCCAAAATACTCTCCCAATGAAAGGTTTATCCCTTCACTAGAAAAAAAACACCCCAAAAAATGCACTGAATCCTCCACTGAAAATACACGCTAATATAACATAGTTTATGAGGGAAACTATGCTGTAGGAGATGGGAATAGCTTGTACTGGTGCCAAATTATGAAATTATTCCCAAGGACCTCCCTTTCTGGCCTCCTTATGGAAATAATTCTTCCTCCACTAAAAACAAGCTCAGAAAATGGCCTTATAAACCCTCCACTTCTTCTACTCTGCAACACAACACAACCTTGGTAGAAGCTATGTTGTAGAAGAAAGTTGAAGCTTGGCCTAATTTTGGAATGTGGAAATGCAGCTCAATCATATCTCCTAAGTGGGCACTCAAATTTCCCCAAGGATGAGGGTTGGATTCTCACTCTAGGATGCCCTTGTGCTAAACAGCACAACAGTCTTTGCAAAATAGCTAAAGAGAGAAAGAAGTCATAACAGACTCAAAACATAATAATAATAAACATCCCTTCTATGGTTGCCTTCCCCTTCATTATATGAATTTTGAGCCTCCTCACCTTGGGCCCCACTCATTAAAGCCACTACTCTCATGGAGACTCCCTCCCATTAACATTGCATTGTCTCTCATTGATTATCCACTCCCTCCATACCAACGCTATTGATTTGGTCAAAATTGACCCAATCTACATGCTTCATCCCCTATTCACACATGAGGGTGCTTTTTCCAGCTACTATGATGCTCCTTATTCACACTAGGATTGAATTTATTCCCACTAAGGAGATTTATGGGTCTCCCTACCCTCTTTTTCTTCTATCTAAGAATCGAAAACAAAATTTAATATTCCAACTAGCTGACAGCTAATTGGAAATATTACGTTCCAATTGATTATATTATCAGGAATAACTAGCCTATGTCTAGCTTCAACTTCATACCTCTTGCTAGGGTGAATGGGGATGGAAAAAAAATTAGATGAGACAGCCAAGGAATTAGCCACAAAATTATGATCTCTAGATTTGATGGTGAACTTATGCTCTTCAAAATTTTCAAGCATTTCAAGAATAATATTTCTATATTCTCTCATTCTTCTATCTTTAGTTTGGTAAGTGCCTTTTACTTGCTTAATGACCAATTTAGAATCGCCACAAACTAAAATATTCTTGGCACCTAAAATTTTCAAAACTTCTAGACCCAAAAACAGTGCCTCATACTCCATCATGTTATTTGTGCAATCAAAATTCAATTTATAAGAGAAAAAATTACACTCATCCCTTGGATTGATAATCCATATACCTGCACCTGATCCCTCTGTTCCAGCAACACCATCAAAATCCATATGCCACCAACCGTCCTTGTCAACCTCTTCAAAATTTTGAATTTGTGCTTGCTCTTTTTTTTTTCCAATTTCTGGTTTTTTGCCTCATTAGTAATTTCATTTAAGAGGATGGAATATCCCAACTTAGTTTCCACTACAAAAACTGGAAATTTTTGGGGCTTACCTTTACTACTCACCATGTATGCCATCCTAGACTCTCTCACCAAAAAACTGTATAGTGGCGTAAGTCATGTCCATTTGCATATTTCCCTTGATTTTGGCAGCCCAAGATCTAGATAATAACATGCCAAAATTTGGATGGATATCATCCACAACCATGTCCATCAATATTGTCTTAGCAGGCACTTGAGTTAAACCAACAACCACATCCTTGATGATACCTATGCATTGAACTCTTTTAGAATCAAAGGAAAATAAGTCTTTATAAGGTCTGGTTATGTCTAAACCCATTCTCTCCATGATGATCTTAGGCATTAAGTTATGGGATGCCCATGAATCTAGCATAGAATTATGCAAAGTCATGTCATGAATGTTTAGGCTCACATAGAAAGGTGGAACTTCTTCAATCTTCTCAAATTCCACTCTTGGCCCTAAGAAGATAATAGGATGATCTTATTGCAAATTAAGAATATCAGAGGGTCCAGGCTGATTATTAATCATTTTGATAATTTGCCTTTTGTATTCAGTAACTTTGATGATCTCACCAAAAGGGAGAAAAATTTTGATCTTTGAAATTTCATTTTCTAAATTGAAGGCAGTCTATGGTTTTTCAATTTCTTTGCCATGAGAGGTATCTTTCTTTTATTCAGCTACCTTCGGAGCATCTTTCTCAAGCTGATTTTTATTGGACACTATATGAACATTTATATTCCTAAGGCTATATTGTTTTTTCATTTCAAAAATGGCATGCTGATAGCCTTTCAAATAATCAGGTTGTTTTTCATCTTCATGACTTCCTATGTCATGGCTAGATTCATCATGCTCTTCCTTTGTCAAAAACATCCCTGCTACATATTCATCCAGATAGTGAATGATATCCTCTTGAAATTCAGGTTGTGTTTCTTCTTCATCCACTAAGTTTTGTTGGAAAGGAGGCCTAACTTGTTGGTCTGGTTGATTTCTATTATCTCATGGTCTTTGTTGATTTTGAGGTCTTCTAAATTGAGGATTTCTAATTTGTGTTTCATGTTGTGTGGCAGGAGGGGGATTGTTTCCAAGAGAAATCCTATCCATAAGCCTCCCCATAGTTTTCATCATGGTGTCAAATTTCACATCAGAGGATGTAGAGGGTTTTTATTCTTCTTTCAATCTTTCTTTTCCCATTTTGGACCTCTTTGTTGCAGCCATATTAACCTCATCATTCCCAACATCATTTTGCATATCATCCAAAGTAACAAAATTTCCCTCTGGGCTTAGTAGAATGGAAAAATCATAATCAAAGGCCTCAACATAATGTAATTGGGCAGCCCCTGGAGGTGGTTTGATATGAGCAGGAATAGAATTGTAAACCTTATTGAATCTCTTGAAAAAATCTTGGATTAACTCATTGTTAGCTTACTTCAAGTTATTATATTTAGTCAAGGCTTGAACAAGATTTAATTTACTTCCCAATTTTCTCAAAAAACTATTCTCCAACTCATCCCAATTTCGTAGACTTCCTGGGGTTAAAGCTTTATACCACTTTCTCACTTCACCAATAAAACTTTACAGAAACAACCTTATTTTGACATCTTCATCATCTACCTCTTCTAAGTATATGAAATCGCTGAATTGATCAACATGTTGCTCTGCAGTGATTCCTTATTTGCCTCCAAAATGAATTATTCTAGTGGAGTATCCTTGTGGGAGGTCATGGAGTAGGGTGGGAAAAACAAGAGGATCATACCTAGGAGGGCCTCTGGGAGGAGGAGGAGGAGAAGGAACTCTAGCCTTACTATAAGTGAGAGTGCTAGTTGAAAATGAAGTAGAAGAAGTAGTTGTTTGAATAAGAAAAGGAGTAGTGAAATAGGATGTGATATTATAAAGTTGACTGACAGGGAATTTGTAGCATAGAGACAAAATATCTCCACTCGGGTAAAGGGACACTAGCCCTCCTTCTAAACAAGAAGTCAAAAGGATCAAGTTCTTTCATTTATTTCAAATGAATCTTTATCTAGGGATAATTCAGATGTGACAGTTTCCCAAAACCCCTCTTTATCTTCTTTTGACAAAAGAGAGGTAGTATCAATTCCTAGCATTTGTAGGTCTAATAAAATTTCAGCCAATTCAATATCTGATTTAGATCTAAAAATTATTTCTTCTATCTTTTCATCAAAATTTATGTCTTAAAAACTTTGAACAACCTCAAAAGGTAAAGATGAAACTCTTGTGAGATGTGGATTACCTGATTTTGATGAGCTACCAATACCTCTGAGAATTTTTTTCTGGATCATCAACTATCTCTGGTGGATCAGGGTCTCGATTACTCCTCATGTGAATATTCTTAGAATCCACTTTTATGCTGAGGATATTTGAGAAGCCACCAGGGTAGAAGTACAACCTAAAACATTTCTGATCTCCTGCTACCTTCAAGAGCTCAATTAATTTTATTTGAATCAATTTCCCAAGATATTGTAGCTTCAAACTCTCGACAGATGCACCAAAACATTATCACTAGGCTGGCACCAATTTGGCTATTCAAAGGTCAACCTAATGCAACTATTTCAAACCACTTTGGACTAAAAGTCAACCTTTCTAGTCAGAGAGGGCTCTCCCAAAGAAAAAATGAATACTCAAGATGAAACTTATATTGCAGATGGCTAACTCTTTTTGTATTTTAAGTGATTTTGTAGGTGTGAGATGTATGAAAGGCTACCATTGGGCATGGATTCAACTATGGGACTTCAATCACAAGTAAATGTAGTTCATGGAAGTTGAGGCAATTAAGCTTAAAAGATAATTTTTTACAGCAAACACATAATACATGAAGGAAATTGGAGCATAATAATATGAATTCCAAGTAATCATGAGACTATGAAGCTGATGATAATATGAGAAATGGAAAAACACAAACACATAACCTTAAAAGAAATGTCAGGTCTGAAAGACAATTTTTGCAACTGTATATTAGCTTGGTGAAACAAAATTACATAATACTCCTCTCATCTACATTCATCAACCAACCCCCTTAAATTTAATAAAATTCTCTTTTATAGAGTGATATCTCTATTACAAAGATCTGCCACCTCTACTAGGCTTCGATATAGACCTACAGACATAATTCAAATAGGATTACATCATATTGAAGAATAATAGGATTATTTTTTATTTTAATAGAGTTAGTAATAAAAAAAGACATATGACCGTTAATTACTTCGACAAAAACTCTAACTCGTGTTTTTCATCCCTTATCTAACTAAACTGCCATGTTGAGGTGGCCAACTAATACACTGGATTTAAGGTCTTTATAAAACTGATTTGAAGATGAGAAGTCCATTTTTGTGAGGTGGCATCATGATGAATTTTTTAGCCATGTCATCCATTTGGATTGGATTGTCGAGTTTCCCCTTTAAACATATGGCAAAATGATATCCCTGATCTCATTAGATGACTCAACCACCTGTTTATTGCATTCACTGCCCAAAAAGGTCAAAATGCATAACGCTGAAAAAAAATAGAGTATTAGGAACTTCCGTAGTGTACATTCATAGAAACTTCAAAAATCCATCTTCTGCACATTTTTTGACTTTTCTGAATGCTGTAGGATCTTCCTTGGGACTGATGAAGTAATCACATTCTCCAGGTTACCCCTATTCTGAGATTTTTAAATAATTTTTCCTTCAAAGAAACCTATAACACTTTCGTAGAGAAAACACACCTTCAAGCTTGGAATGTGCTATGAAAGTACCTAGTTCATTTTCATTTGATCCTTTCTTCTTATTTTACCTCAAAAAAATTTCTAAAACTTGTATATTCCTAGTTATGATAACATAAGACAAAATGTGATTAAAAAATGTGTGGCTTACCATGTTTCATGGAGTAACATCATCATCTTGCACAATCATCTTAAGACCCTTTTTCATCAACTCTTCTTCTACCATCTCCAATCGTGATTCCAAGCTTTTGACTTGATCTTGAAGCTTCATTCTTTTTGCTTGTATCCACCTATTTCTACTACAAATATGATTCATCATTATATGCAGGGACAATGTCCTATTCATCATCTTCCCTAATTTATCTGGCATCTCATTGAAGAAATCTAGTTGTTTTCTCACTTCAATTTTGAAAATTTCCATCTCCAACCATCTTGTTTGAAATCTTCCAACTCCAACTTGATTTCCAGGACCTCTTCTTTATCTTCCCTTAGCTGCTCTTATAAGAGATCCATTTCATTCTTTTATTGGACCTGTTGTTTACCCTTTCTTACCTTGATTAACTCTGCCTTTACTGGAGATAATTCTGCTATTTCATCCCCTAATGGCATCTTCTTCTTCTCAGGTTTCTTAGGAAACTCCTATGACATTTTTCCCTTAGACAACTATGACCTAGTTAATGGCTTCCTAGGTTTACATATGAACTTTGAATCTTCTTTTGAAAATTCTAATTTCTTGGCCTTAAGGCTCTTATTTTTAGTCTCTTCTCCTTTATTTTCCACAGGCTTTACAACTAGAGACTCTTTAATCTCAATTTCGTCCAGGATGTATGGAAACTTACCTCTTCCCTCAGTTTTACCTCTAGTAAGCCTCCTGTGGGTCCTTATGTATGTTTTTACCTGACTGTTGGTAGAGGTTTGTTTTGGTACCATAGTCTCTTGCACTTGCTCAATCTCCAGCTCCAAAGGTTATGCTATAGGCTGCATTTCGTTCTCATGGTCAACTGAAGGTTCAACTCCATACTCCTTATTTTTCTGTATTTGGCTTTTATTTTGGTGTCTTCTTAGGAGTGAGGACATCAAATTCATATCCACTCAAAAATAGGAATGTAGACTGATACCTTCTTAGTTTATTCAATTCTTCCACTACCAGCAATTTGATCAAAGCATGATGGAATCAAAAGGTGTCATTGGTTTTAGGTTTTGCCTGAACCTTATCTTTTGTTTTGAAAAAAATCCTAATAAGATAATAAGGTAATTCCATTGGTTGTTTACCTGTGAAGTGTAACAGTAGTTTGAAGTGATATTGATATATAATATGAAATCTACCTTCACAGGTGAAATACTAATGAATCACCAATAATAATTTGGAATAATTCTCCTTGAGGCAAGTTCTAGGAATGGTTGAACTCATATCTATGCCTTTGTTGTCCTCTTTAAAAAATTCATCATAGTTGTGCAACTTAAATTTCACCACTTTAAACAATGCCTCTCCTGATCTTTGGATTTGAGTAGCTCGTGAAATTATGTCAGGATACACGACAAAGTTTAAAATACCTACTTTCGACCATGTACCAATGAAATTAATAGCAAAATACTTTGAAACCTGTGATAGGTATCCTTGTAGATTTTGCTGGAATTGAAGGCAGCCTACATCAACGAATTCCTATGAGAAGTTGGGGTCTTCCTCGAGAACCCTCATATCCATTGGCTCATATCTAACAATGGTTCCACCTTTATTCGATTTCTTCTATGATGCCATATCTTCAAAAATTTGTTGATCAACTCCTTCCTTGACACCTGCAAAAACCTTTGGGAGAACACACAAATACTTTGACAAAGGTAGAATTAAGCTTATGAAAACTGTTGATTGAAATCTAGTCCTCTGGAATACTGGAAAAACAATTGGAGAAACTTACAAGGATGAGGGTGAAGTGTTTAAATTGCAAATCAGAATGAATAAGTGGGACGAATGGGTGGAGAAAAGACATGATTAAAGGGAAATGATGACCAAGCATGCATATGAAATATGATGACACATAACAGAATGGAGCAACGATGGGATAATATTCTCTAACAAGTAACTGATTCGACATTTATGACAGAAACACAACCTTTTTTCCATTGTTAGAAAATAAGACAAGTTTCATAGTGCATGTAATTTTTGAGAGGTCGAGTTTGCTATGGAAGTGTCATGAGCTTCCATAGAAAACCCTGATTGTTTTACACTGATTTTGCTGCAGATTTTTGTGAAAGTGCGAAGTGTACAAAAATGACCATATTTACTCATGCATGAGATTTTTTTAGATTTTTCTTTGACATGACCCCTATCACATGAAAAATGACCTTCAATACCCCTCACATATGTGCATTTTTTGAAAATTTGAATTCAAAAGACCTTATTAAAACCTAATTGACTCAGCCTAATTAAATTAGAACCAACATAGGCTAACCTAATTGTTATCATGTATAATATACTGCATGTTACCTGGTTAACAAATCACCTTCATCAGCGTTGGAGGATAAGACTCCACATGAGGTATGGACTGGTAAGAAACCCTCCCTTTCACATCTGAGGGTATTTTTATGTGATGCATATGTACATATTACAAAGGAGAAAAGGACCAAGTTGGATAATAAATCTAAAAGGTGCATCTTTATTGGGTATAAGGATGGTTTAAAAGGTTACAAGCTTTGGAACCCAGAAACAAGGAAGGTTGTGTACATCCAAGATGTGGTGTTTATATAGGTGAAATATGTTGTTAAACATGAAGTACTACCAAAAGAACCTGAGAAGATATAGTTTGAGCTAAAGGAGGATGAATCAAACTCTACAACAGAACAAGATTTATAAGAGGAAGAGCCACTAACTCCAGTTGTGAGAAGATAAGTTTGGAAAATAAGGAAACCAGAAAGGTATAGTCCATCTCCTTTATGTTCAATTTTTTCTTTAACTATCACTGATGATGATCCCAGAACTGTTAGGGAGGTAGTGGATTCAAAGGATGGAAAACTCTGGAAGGAGGCCATGGTTTATGAAATGGAATCCTTGTGAAAAACTAAGGCATGGGACCTGGTGGAGTTGCTAGTTGGAAGGAAGCCCATCGGGTGAAAATGGGTGTTTAAGAAGAAGATGAATGTAGAAGGCAAGGTGGAGAAATACAAATCTTGGTTTGTAGCAAAAGGTTATTCTCAGGTTTCGGGAATTGATTTTGGTGATATTTTTTCTCCTGTTCCCAATGTTACTTCAATTAGATTACTTTTATCTATTGCTGCTACATTTGATTTTGAGGTAGAATAGATGGATTTGAAGACATCATTTCTTCACGGGAATCTGGAAGATGATATCTAAATGAAGCAACCTGAAGGCTTTGCGGAGAAGGGTAAGAAAGAACTAGTATGTAGGTTAAAAAAGTCTCTGTATGGTTTAAAACAATCATTGAGGATGTGATATCATAAATTTGATACATATATACGGGGAATTAGCTTCATCAAAAGCAAAGAGGATCATTGTTTGTATTTTAAATTAATTAGTGACATTGTTATTTATTTGGTATTATATGTGGATGATATGTTGCCGGTTGGAAATGAAAAATAAATTATCCATGATCTGAAGACCCAATTATTCTCTAAATTCAACATGAAGGATCTTGGTGCTGTAAACTATATTTTGGGCATGGAAATTAAGGGAGATAGGGCAAAGAGGAAGCTCTGGTTAAACCAGAGGAAGTATGTCCAGACAATATTGCAGAGGTTCAATATGCAATATAGTAAACCGATGAAGGTTCATATTCATGTAGGTTTAAATCTATATGTTGAACAATGTCCCAAGACACAAGAAGAAGAGGTGGATATGTCCCATGTTCCATATGCAAGTGTAATGGGTAGCCTGATGTATGCAATGGTCTATACTAGACCATACATTGCACATGAAGTGGGAGTATTGAGCAGTTTTCTTTCAAAACCAGGGAAAGAGCATTGGACAAAAGTGAAGTGGGTTTTCAGATATTTTTGTGGCACTAGTGATTATGGTTTGTGCTACCAAGGAAGACTAGGATTGGACAGAGTTTTGGACATCCGTGGTTTTGTTGATGCAAATTGGGCTGGAGATATAGACCAAATAATATCTACAAGTGGGTATGTGTTTAGCCTATTTGGAGGTGAAATCAGTTGGATGAGTAAAAAACAATTTGTAGTGGCTCTTTCAACTACAGAGGAAGAATACATGGCAACCACTCATGCAAGCAAGGAAATAGTTTGGTTGCAGAGATTGTGTTCAAGTATGGGGTTGGTGTAGAGAGCTATAAGGATAGACTGTGATATCCAAAGTGAAATTTTATTTTCTAAGAACCTTGCTTATCATTCAAATACAAAGCACATTAATGTTTAGTATCACTTTGTGAGAGATATGGTTGAGGACAAAAAAATTTTGCCGGTAAAGGTGGACACTTTGAAGAATGTTGCAGATGCATTGACAAATTTTGTGATCACTGAGAATTTCTCTTGGTGTAGAGAAAAAATGGGCATTGTAGGTTTGAACCAATGACCAATCTCTCCTGTGGCCCCCTGTAGAAAGAAAACAACAAGTGCGAGAATGTTGGGTTTGTGTTATATTCTTTCCAAGACTAGAAGCCTTGATATTTTGTAGATCTGGTCAAGGGTACTACAATTATGTTCTAATCCAGGGTTAATGGATTGGGGTTTATGAATCCTTCAACATGTATATATTTGTGTTATAACACTAAAAGGAAAATAATAAAAAATCAAGCTAGTAGTCCTGATTTTGGATCCAGGGGAAAAAACTCTGTGTATATATGTTTTATGTTTTATGTTATCATTATTGTTTATTTTCTATTTTTAAGAATTTGTTTGCAGCTAATTTAGGTATAGGGTTAAAACCTACAGGGGGAAGGAATGATCCAGATGGATATTGGTGGACACCCACCTATTCCACTTAGACCCCCACCATTATTTCTTTCAAATTTTTAGTTTCCTTAATTGTAGCATAGTTTACTATTTTTGTCAGTTTTTCAGGTCCTGAACTTCTAGAGCCATTTTAAGTCCCTAAACAAAGTTTTTTTGGGAAAATACAGACCAAAATAGGTCTTTCACTAATGTTGGTCACTCAAAAGTTGTATTCCTCGAATATATATTTATAATGAGGTATTGTGTGCATCAAACAAAGATCGTCTGCCAAAGTTACGCCCCGGGGAAGTTGATGTAACAATTTACCCAAACGGGCCCCATAGTTTTGGTGCTTCATCTCCTAGGGCTATGCTTTTGGATGTTTATGGTTTTCCATTATTTCTCAATAATAAATAGGCCTTCGAGCCTCATTTTAACACATTTCAGAGGCATGTAGCCGCAACATCTCTTCTTAGAGATAAGCTACCATCGCCCGAGCTAGTTTATCTTCCATTCTGTCTATAAGAATTTTTCATAGTTAATATTAATGAAATGAAGTATTATTCCCACTACGTATCTATTTATGTTTATTTATTTATTTTATTGTGACCCTGCATAATTCTGGATCACATGTGGTCATGTAAGCCCATAATACAACTAGAATTCTAAGGTCCCAATCATATCTATTCACATTGCATACTCTAGTGAGTGCATTCTCTAAAATATTGATAAATGCTTCCACTGCTCCATTGGCCTATTCTGATGATAGACTTGGAAATCCTCAGTCAATTCTTCAATAGTATTATTTAGAAAACTTGAGCCTTGGTCACTCATCAATATCTTCGGACACCCAAATCTAGACAAGATATATTCAAAAATAAACTTTGATGCATTGCCTGCACTACAATTTCTTATTGGCTGTGCTTAGGCCAATCTTGTCATATAATCAGTTGCATTTATTATGTACCTCACACTAGTCTTATTTTTAGGTGGTTTTATAGGGCCAACAAAATCAATATCCAATTTTTCAAAAGCCTGCAATGTCACTTGTGGAAATAAAGGCATTTCATCTCTTCTAGAGGGCTTCCATGTTCTTTGACATACACCACATGCTCTACAATACTCCTTTATATCCTTATGTAGTGTGGACCACCATGATCCTGCCCTAAAGATTTTCTATGTAGTAGCCTTTCTTAAATAATGTCCACCAGTTGCACCTCCATGAGCTTCTGCTAGAATCATTGATCTTTCATGTTCAAGAACATATCTGTGTAGTATCTCATCTGGCCCCATATTATATAATTTTCCTGCTATCAATGAAAAATCAGTTGCCTTAACCACCAATGCTTTCTTCTATTGCGTATCATATTCCAAAGGAGACATCCCTATGGTAAAAAAGTGAATAATGTATACCAATTGGTCATTTGCTACTCTGATTGCAAATAACTATGCATCGGGGAGATTGTCTTCTATTCTAGTTGTTTCTTCTCCTATTTCTATTCTTGACAGATGGTCAGTTCCTGCATTCAGCCCTCCTGGTTTAACAAAAAATTCAAGGTCATACTCCTAAAATAACAAAAACCATATTGATATAGTTGGATAATGGTGGCCACCCAACTATCCTACCTAGACCTCCAGTCAGTTTCAACAGTTTCCTTTTTTATAGCATCATTTAATATTTTTAGCAGCTTTTCAGGTCCTAAACTTCCAAACTAGTTTTGACCCCCTAAATATATTTGTTTTGAGGTCTGCATTAGGCTTGTAGCCGTAGGCACGACTACTGGCCCTGCAAAAAAACCTATAGTAATCAGAGAGATATTTTTGATGATATATTGTATGCGCCAAACAGAGATAATATGACCAAGTTGCGACCTTGGGAAGCTGGCTGCCCAACTAACCCCAACGGGGCCCACAAAATCTTGGTGTTTCATCTCCTGGGGTTATGGTTATGGTTTTTTAGGGTTTTCATATGTTGTTCAATAATAAAAAGGCCCTTGAGCCTCATTGTAACACAATTAAGAGGCCTGTAGCTACCACATATCTTCTAAGATATAAGCTACCAATGCCCTAGCTTGTTTATTTACTTTCTCTATGTAAGCATATTTCAGTTATTTGATATTAATGAAATGAAGTTTTATTTTTGCAGCATCTCCACGCTTATGTGTATTTCTATATTTTATTGTGTTCCTGCATAAGTCTGGATCACTGGTATAGGAGAGTTTTTTCCTTTCTCAATCCTTCTTTGCATTTCCCCAACGAGGTCGAGGTATAAGGCGTTAAGGCACGATATGATGGAACCTTTACAAGATCAGCCTCGTAAAACCCAATGACCGCCAATGGGGAAGAAAATAATTATGAGGGAGTAGGAGATCCTATCAAAATATTGCTCAAGGAGGCCCTCGAGAAACAAAGGAATGTTATGATGGATACCTTTGCCCAAATCCTTCAACGGCTTCCCACCGGTGGCACATCTACATCCTGCCTCCACTTTGGAGGTGCCACTCCTTTTAAGGTACTATTAAACTTTGAAATTCCAATATTTGAAGGAAAAATAGATGCAAACATTGTAGATATATGGTTGAATCTATTAGAAAGGAATTTCTTGTTTCATGACTTTTCAAACCACGAAAATATTACTTTTTCACTCCTCAAAGTCGCCCCCCATGTCAGGAACTAGTGGAAACCTACTTTGAGCAAAAGGACAAGAGATAACCCTCTCCATTCTCAGCCGCACCCACTCTATATTATTTCCAATATTCCATCAAGGAAAAATATTATCCCATGGGGATCTATGAGGAAAGGTACATACAATGGACTATGTTGCGGTAGCAAAGGGATCAAGGTGTGGATTGGCTAATGAATTTATTCCATACCCTGCACACAAAGTTGGGTATCAAATATTTGGAGAAACATTTGCTGTTGAAGTACCACAATTTTATCCATATATACATTCACAAGGAAATGGAGTTCCTCGACATCTCCTCACTTGGTGCAACATATTAATATGCTGTGAATATTGAGAAGAATTTCAAATACAAGAAGAGAGACTTTGGATATGGGAATCAGAAGCAAGGGAAAGATTCCCCCAAATCACAGAAAAAAAGGAAAAATCCAAGGAAGGGCAGCCTAGGATAACCCACCAAAGCCAAAAGCAAAGAAAAACACCGTGAAGTCAAAAAAAGCACATGGGAAAGTGGTGTGAGTTCCATAACAACTCCACTCACAACACAAGTGAGTTTCAAGCCAAGCAGTCACTGGTGACCGAGATGAAGGCTTCTGAATTGGATGCATGCTCTGACTCTGAATCAAAACCCAACAAGGAAAATGAAAAAGGGAAGAAGATTATTGATGTGGAGCCCAACATCACCATTTCCACCACGAATATCCAGAAGGAGGAACCAGAATATATAGAGGAGGGGGGGCAAATCTTCCATTCCCAGATGTGGGTAAAGGGTTCCTAACTATAGTTCATTGCTAACAGTGGGAGCCAAAATAACATCATTTCAGCGGAGGTCCTGAAGTGGCTAAGCTTGCTGACCACAATGCACCCACAACCATACACCATCGAGTGACTTCACCAAGGACGAGATCTTTGCGTCAGCCAACAGTGTCACCTTCCCTACATCATCAAGCCCTTCATGGCTGAGGTATTATGTGACATTGCTCCTTTGATGTTTGTGACTTATTATTAGGCCAACCATATATATGGAAGAGAAATCATGTGTATGAGTCTAGGGCTCACACTGTTATTATGACTTTGCGAAATACATTGTACAGGACCATGCAGGTAGGACCACCTACTTCCATCTCTTTGGTTACTGCAAAAAAATGTAGTAAGCTCATTTCCAAAATCAGGAATTTTTTTTCCTAGATGATTCGCTTGCAGGGAAAGAAGAAAATTGTCGCCACGACCTCTAGATAGGGCTTATCTACACAACAAAAACAAATGGATAAGGTCGTGGAGGAGTATGGGGACATCTTCACCTCACCCATAGGGGTGCCTATGGATTTTCAAGTCAAGCACTTCATCGATCTGACCCCAGGTGCATGACTACCCAATGGACGAATATATCGGTGTTATGTTCTAGAGAAGGACGAAATCAAGAGGAAGATTCAGGATTTTTTGTATAAAGGTCACATTCGACTAAGTTCATCACCCTGTGGGAGCCCGATCATGTTGGTGAAGAATAAGGATGAGACTTGGATACTCTGCATTGACTATCGGGCACTAAAAAATATCACTTTCTAGAATAGGCACCTGATCCCATGGATTCATGACTTTCTAGACCAACTCAATGGGGAAAAATATTTCAACAAGATCAAGTTGAATACCGAGTATCACCAAGTACCAATTGAACCCTCTGATGTGTGAAATATTTCCTTTAAATCCAAGGAGGACCTTTTCTAATGTTTGGTCATGCTTTTCGGGTTGACGAATGCTCCCACAACCTTCATGAGGCTGATGGAAAATATCTTTTGGCCATTCACCAACTCATTTGTGGTGGTGTGCTTGGATGACATCTTGATCTTTAGCCAGACTTGGGAAGAGAACCGCTACCACATCTGAAGGGTCCTCCAAACACCACGGCAACACAAGTTGTGTGCCAATTTGGAGAAGTGAAATTTTGGCATGACCCAGGTTCAGTATCTAGGATAAATTATTGATGAGTGGGGGATTGTTGGAGTGGTGTCCCCTATGGTACACTTTTTGATGTAATTTTTTATAAATTTTGTATATGCACACTGCATGAATGAGTAAAGGGGCTTTGGGGTGGGTCAAAGTCCCTAATCTTGAGGTAAATGGGTTTAAAGGTAAACTGTGGGCCTCAAACCATGGTTTGAGACCATAGTATCTGTGCCAAAGAGGAATATAAATATACAGATTGATTCTAAGGGAAGTTAGTGATGAAATGGAATGGTTTGGATCTAATTTTATGCATTTTTAATACATTGTGAAGGGTTTTGTATGGGTTGGGTTGAAAATCTCTTGTTGGCTGTGTGCAAAGAGACCTAGTCCTGGTTGTGTGCGGACTCCACTCGCTGTGTGTGCAGAAGGGTTATGTAAGGAAAGTATGATATGTATTTATAGGATCTAAATTTAATATAAAGGATAGATTTTTGCAAACTTGTTATGATTGATCTGAGCTATTTACTCTTTCTGTTATGTTGATATCACACCGTTTATGTGTTTCTTATTGATTATTGTGCGAAGATATCGATTATAGTCATGCATGTTTATTGATGATCGATAAATCTTCTTAAGTAATTGCATTTTTTAGATCTATATCGGGTTCTGTTACGCTTATCTCCGCTGAAGCGATCTACTACTTTTCCTTGTTTTGTTAAGGTTTGTGCATGTTCTTTGATTCTACCTTATTCTATTGCGTGCATCTATTTATGATTGATACAAGATTGCATTCAATTTTCTTAGGACCACTTCATTATTTTCTCCCTCAAGGTGCGGACACTTGTTTCCATCACCCCCCCATACTGCTTCGAATGAGACCTTGATATGTGCAAGCAGGTAATTGCCAAAAGGGCCAGTAGTTGGAGGGTTTGTTGGATTATCCATAAACTCTAAACCTGGGTCAGGACCCCTCAGGATATCATCAGATCTGGATTGCACCATCAAATCAAAGTAATACCACCTTTTCTACTAGGTGGGGTTCTTTCCAATATACAGTTATGCCCTTTGGATTGAAGAATCATTAGAGGAAATTTTAGCCTAAAAGTACCCATGAAATTATCATGTATTTTCCATGTCATAATATGTAAACCAATCAAAATAATTTAAATTTGAAAAGAGGTACATGTAAATATTTTGGAGGGAAAATAATAAAATCTGTTTTTTTTAAATTATATTTTTAGCTTATCTCCTTGTAGGTTTACTCAAATTTCAAGTGTAGAAACTCGTTGGATGCAGAATTAAATTTCACATACAACGAGTATCCATTATGCATACTTTTGAGAAGACCCTAATTGAAAAAAATTGCTGATACATTAAAAAAAAAATTTCAACACATATTTTTAATGTATTTGCATTTTTTATCAATCTGGGTCTTCTCAAAATTATGCATAATGGGTACTCGTTGGATGTGGAATTTAATTCCACATCCAACGAGTGTCTACACATCAAATGTGAGTAAACCTATAAGGATATAAGCCAAAAATACAATTTAAAAAAAGTAGTTTTCTTCTTTTCCATCCAAAATTTATCTCTTATTTTTTTATTTGAACTATTTTTTTATTATTTTTCCTTAGGAGGCCACTTTTAGGATAAAATTTCCTCTAATGGCTCCTACCATTTTCTCGCGCATGGTAGTTGCTTCTTTTAAAGAATTTATCCACAAGTTTTTGGAGGTCTATTTTGATGATTGGACTATATGTGGGTTGTTGAAGAAGTATGCGTAAAATATGCGCTTAATGTTGGATACTTGTAGGAAGCATCAAATTTCCTTGAATTTTAAAAAGTGTATATTATGTGTACCATTTGGGATAATGATGGGACACATTGTCTACCAGTAGGGGTTGATGGTAGATCCTGCAAAGATCGCAGTCATAGTTAATTTGGAGCTACCTGAGAATGATGGAATTTTATTCAGGGTTATGCGCTGATAACTACGCCCATTGAAAAGTTTCTCAAGAAGGATGCAATATTCTAATGGGATGCAGACTGTCTGAAGAGTTTTGAGCTGCTGAAGGAAAATATGGTCATTGCACCCATCCTGGTCTTCCCAGATTGGTATAAGGTGTTTCATGTACATGTGAATGCTTCCTGTATTGCACTCGGAGCTATATTAGCACAGCCAGGAGTGGGTGAAATTGATCATCCTATTGATTATGCAAGCCAAAAACTTCAAGCACGGAGAAGAATTACTCAACCACAAAAAGGGAGGGGCTAGAAATGGCATACGCGCTGCAGAAATTCCACCACTATCTGTTAGGAGGGAGTTTTAAGATGTTCATAGATCATTCTAGTTTGAAGTATAACCTGGTCAATAAGACTGTGTTCGGGGGGGAGATCTGCATGTGTTTGTTTTTATTATAGGAATATGAATTTGATGTTATGGTAAAATCAGGAAGACTGAATTTTGGGCCAGACCATCTATCGGGAATTGAAATGGGTGAAGAACCAACACATTTGGAAGATGGATTTCCAGATACACAATTATTTATGATAAAGGTGGTTGATGATAATTTCCCTGATATTATTCAGTTTCTGACTACTGGACGCGTGCCTGATGAATATTTAGTTCAACAGAAGAAAGAGCTTGTGGTGCGTGTAATGGACTCCACCATTATTGCTGGACAACTATAAAAAATGGGTGTAGATGAGGTTCTGTGAAGATATATCCTAGAATATGAGAGACGTGCAATCCTCAATGAGGCTCATGGAGGGGTTGCCTGTGGTCATTTTGCAAGTAAGGCCACTGTGCAGAAGATCTTTCGATCGGGGTTATGGTGGCCCACACTGGAAAATGATTCCTATGCACATTTTCGTGCCTGTGATGTATGTCAGAGGATGGTAAAGCCATCGAACAGAGACGAGATTCCCTTGCATCCATAAATGGAGCTGCAAGCTTTTGAGAAATGGGCTATTGATTTTGTGGGACCTATTAATACTCCAAGAAAGAAGAGCGGTGCACACTATTTTATCAATGTGACAGATTATGTCACCAGATGGGCTGAAGCCAAGCCTATGACAGATTGTACAACTGATATTTCTCCATAGTTTATATTTGAGAATATTTTACTTGTTTTGGTTTTCATAATATTTTGGTAAGTGATCATAGTACGCATTTTGTAAATGAAACCATTGAAGCATTGACAGAAGAATTCAAGATGCATCATCATAAGAGCTCTTCCTATCATCCTCAGGTGAATGGTGCAGTTGAAGCATTCAACAAGATACTGGAAACTACGTTAACCAAGGTGTGCAATGCTAAACGAAATGATTGGGATGAGAAAATGCCAGCAATTCTCTAGGCATATAGGACCACTTGCAAGAAGTTGACTGTAAGGACACCTTTCAAGATGGTATATGGGCAAGAAGCTCTGTTTCCAATGGAGTTCATTTTTCCTAGTCTGCACATTGCAATATTCACCAATATGGCTAAAGAATATGCTTTGGAAGACTGGTTGTCACAGTTGGTTGCTTCGGAAGAAGATCATTTTATTGCATATTATCACCAGTAGGTTCAAAAGCGGGTGAAAAAGTATGGCATGATAGGCATATCAAGCAAAAGGTGTTCAAGACAGATGATTTGGTCTTACTATATGACATGAAGTTTGTGTGCCACCCCTAGAAATTAAATATGCATTAGCTAGGGCCCTATGTTGTTAAGGAAATCATTGATGGAGGTGCAGTGTGCCTGGCCACATTGAGTGGAGAATACTTTCTTGGGTATGTCAATGGAAGTTGTTTGAAACCATACAGGCATGACCTTGTGCCTAGAAAATGACTATATGGCTAGAGTATCAGACCTACGCAGATGGGAAGGTAGATGCGTAACAAGGTGTGACGCATGCGTAGTAGTTGCATGAGGAGGTTGACTAGGTCATAGAATTATCAAAAACTAGCCGTTGGAATAGTAAAACTGGAAAAGACATATTTATTACCATTTATGGGAGCATCTAGGTTGCATTTAATGGAGGTATTTTGCTAGATTTGGGACCTTTTTTCCATTTATGGAAACACATCAATGCAGAAGGAGCCACTGAAGATGTGCCACAAGTATAAATATGACCTATGGGGTCGCAATAGTTCCCTTTTATTTCTGAGTGAAATATTTTCTTTGAGCTCGTTGATTGTCACTGCATAATATGTGTCTATGTTTGCTTTGGATCTGGGGTTCGAGGACACAATGCACCGAGCATGGTTGGGCTACGTTATTCATGAAAGTATGACGAACAAAAGACCTGGAGAAGACCTTACTTCGCTCGAGGTCCCTATTGCTGAAATTCCTGTGCCATACAAGTCTAATAAGGGTAAGTCTTCTGGAATGAGAAAATATCCAAGGGAGAAGACCCCAAAGCCACGCTCTATAGTGGCTGAGAAGCTTAAAAGACCTATGGCCAAGATCCCTGAAATATTTTTTGAAGGAGAGGAGGATGTGGTCGAAGTGGCCCCATTCTCACGGTTGCCGTGCTATGTTGCACCACACAAACCCTCAATCAAAATTCCCAAAGACCTAGAGAAGGAGTGCTCCAGTATTCAAATGCCACTAATCCTATTAAATGTCCCAATGGAAGGGGGCATGTTTGCTAAAGTGCCACAACTCAGATTCGATGACTCATCATTGCAGATGTCGATAAATTTATATAGTTTGTGCTAGAGTTATACCTCGATCAAATCACTTATGAAGGAGGCATTGTGCGCCTCACGCCAAAAATATGGGTGCTCAGTCTTCACAATGCAGGCCTACTAAACTTACTCCAGATCCCTCATTTTGGGTGAAGCCTGATAAATGACACCTGCATCAGGCAGTTTCTTGCGCTGGTCCATGATGATGCATTGTGGTTGGGTGAGCGCATCCCTATTGATGATGCATTGATCCATAGGATCACGGATTTTCCTGCTAAAGGATCTGACCCTATTTCTGATTTCGACGGTAAGGTGCAAGAGGGAAACTGCCGCAGACCAAATCAAGAATAAGTACCAATTCTCACACAAGAGCCAAGGCTTCGTTGTCAATGAAATAAATGGACCCATAGTTTGATTTGGTATGATCCTCTTGGCCTGCAAGATGATGTTCAAGTGTAGACCAAAGGAGGTTCTCGCACACGTCATTGCTCTCGCTGGACGGTGTGAGAAGGGCATTATTTACAAATGGTCTAGTTATCTTTGTAAGGATTTCCTTGAATATGTTCGCGAAGCACAGGAGGAAGGCAAGCAATTTCATTATGCTTGGTTATTGTTGTTGACTACGGTGATTGGATGGAAGACCCCCGAAGACACCCGTTTCCAGGAAATTGAGCCTCATATGTGCAAGGTTGCACACTATACCACATTGTGGAACTCTTCAGATGCAGTGTGTGCCAAGAAGAATAAGATCTTTTGGGTTCTTTATGATGCCACTCTTTATCAGGCGGTCCAGTCAAATCTGTGACTTTCACCTACGCTATATGATCAATACAATATGGTAGCTAACTTCAAAGCTACATTCCATAACATGCACATCCGCGCAAAGGGAATTATGGAAGGAGTATGGTATGAGTTACCTTACTTAGTGACGAAGTATGATTTTATTAGAGTGACGACAGAATGGCCACTCTCATGGTTGACCCCTATCACATCTATTAGCATTCCACCAGATCTTCGAAGGCTAAGAAGGAGACCAACAAAGGTAACCACAAACTGATTTGACCTAGTAGCTAGCCCTCATAGGCTGAGAGGACTCTCTCAATAGGATCACAATAAAATTTACTAGATAATGAATATTTTAGGCTAGGTATAGCAGGCTCTAAGTTTTTATCGATTTTAATTTTGTGTTGGATGGTGAATTAGGTTTAGAAAAGACTAGGTCAAGGCACTGAAAATTATACTTGCAAAGATGTGATGGGGCAAGGTAGGTACACACTTTATCACTTTAAGGTACCTTAGTGAGTTTGATAGACTGATAGGGTTTCAAAATGAGCATAGGAATTATGAATTCATTTATATCAGAGGAAAGTGAAACATAACTATGATAACTTCTCCAAAACAGAGCATCAAAATAATGAATTATGCTTATCGAAATTAGAAATCAATCACATAAGACATGGACATGAATATGGAAGGAACAATACTTTCAAGCATATAAAAACATAAGAGGTAACATTGCTAAAACACACAACACATGAATCCCACAACAATATTTTCAAAATATGTCTATTATTTCCTTCCAAAATCACTGAATACACTAGTGTTCCAAAACTCAATTACACAACATCCAACCCTTCTATTGGAACGAGGTCCCCTAACCACATTTTTGGTCCAGTTTTGTAATATTTTGTAATTTTTAGTCTAGTGCAGCGGCTTTAGGGTGGGTCCAAGTCCTCGATGAACTGTAAAGGGTCAAAGGGTAGACTAGGACTCCGAAAACCACTATTTGCGGACCATATAATAGTGTAGGATAATATGCTATAAATAGATAGATAAATTGAGTCTAGAAACAAGCTAAGAAGTGATTAAGCTAGGATACGAACTTGTGGATATTTTGTGTCTATTTTTTGGGAAAGGGTTCCTGCTCGCTGTGTGTGCGGAGACCCTGAGTCCTGCTATGTGCAAACCCCAATGGTTGTGTTTGCAAGATGGTAATAGAGTTTGGAAGTCGGATCTGGATATGACTGAATGAAAAGGTTTTTGATGATATGTAAGTGTTCTTGTGTTATGATTATTGGCTATGCTTATGTTCTAATATTGTGTTTTCTTACAGAATAATGATGATATACTAGTCCGCACATGGATGTGATGTTATGAATGCGTAGCTCTGGTTAAAATACTCTGCTAAAGTTACCTGTTATATACGATATGTTCTCAGTCGATATACTGTTAAAACGGTTCTGTATTAGGGCTTCTCCTGCATAGGTCTGTTAGATCTTAAGGGACCCCCCTTAATTAACTTTCTCTCCCTTGAGGTTCGAAAAAATGGTTACAACACCATCCCATATTACTTCAGGTGAGACATTGACCTACACAAGCAGGCCATTGCTGAAAGGGCCAGTAGTATAGCGGTTTGTTTGAAAACTTTAAAAATGAACCCAGGTCAAGACCCCTAAAGCCAAAAAATGGTTCCATTTTGAGAGAGAGATAAGGTAATTCTACTGGGTCATTGGTAGCCATTGAAGCCTAAGCTAGAGGACTGGTTCGAAAAACAGATTCAGGAGTTTTCCCTAAAAGAGAATAGAATTAAGCAGCTATCTGTTGAAGAGTGGAAAAATAAGTATATTTTTACGGAAGTGTAGGAAATATTCTTCGTATCCTTCACACACAAATTACAAGAGTGGTTGGCATGATTGGTGGAGTTCCAGAATTGCTGGAAAGATGATTGGGTCACACAGTGGACCCTCGAATCGATCCAACAATTAGAAAAAAATGATAACAAGATTACCAGGATTGTAGACCACTGGGTTGATAGTAACTTGGGAGGGTTCGTGAAAGAATTTGTCATTGATCAATTTGTGTCATATTCAGAAGCTGAGTGAAGGTTCTTCAAGGGATTTAGAGCTAAGTTCCTGAAAACCCTGCTGTTGTTGATTAAGATGCTATTGAGTGAAAATGGTGTCCTATGTGGCCACACCAAGTCAATTACCTCCGAACAGAGTGGGATCATGAAACGAAGCTATAAATACTATCGAGTTAATCAATAAGGAGACATATTGGTATACAATCCCTTCAGGGAATCACCTAATTCTAACCAAGGAGGGGTTGTCCAAGTTGGATCTAGCCCCCCGGCCATGACAACATCAAACCCACGTAAGGGTAAGAATTCTCCTACCTCACCTCCACCACCACCTGAGGATGATATGGCTACGCACATGAAACTACCTACCTTTAAGGGTGTAGGAGAAGAAGATATGGATTGGTTCTGGTTTGTAGCATAGTCTGTATGGACTGCGTAGAACATTAATAATGATTTTACCAAATGAGCATAGTTATCCATAACCTTCGACGGAAGGACCCTAGACTAGTTTATGGGATACATTGGTCAACATGCGAACACACTAATACAAGATATTAAGGATGCCCTAAAGAAATAGTTCTATAAGCCTAAATCATACTCTCAATGTGTAGTCGATGTGAAGGATTTCAAATAGGGACCTATAGAGTCCATGTGGGAAGCTGACCAACGATTGAAGAAGGCCATAAAAAATGGGAGATTTGTCTACGAGAACAAGAAGCACAAGGAATGGTTTATTGCTATTTTATTTCCACACCTACGTGGACCCATGGAACAACACAATATCGGCTCCTAGAAAGAATCTCTAGAGATTGCCATGAAGTTGGAATTTGTGCCAAGATAGGATACATAGTTCGCAGCTCTATAGATCCAGAGCCAGCTAGAGGCAATGCACTTAGAAATTCAAAACTTACAGAAGGATTGAGGTAAGGAAGCTAACCCGGAGATCCACTGCATATGCCGAAGGCTATCGATCCATACTAAGGATCAATGCCCTTTTTTATCGAATTATATGTAGGCTAGGGGCCTAAGCCCTCTACGCCCTAGTGAAATGGCTGGCCCTAGTAGTCCCATGTTGTGGTGCACTAACTGTCGGGTAGTAGGAATATATGATATAGATCACTTCCCACGGTTAGGTGCCTATGTTCCAGAAGTGAAACAACAATGTTGCAAATTCTCCTTGTCTGTGGGTCACGATGAACAAAACTGTCGAACATTCGACCTCATGGTAGATAGGGGAAACCTATATAAGGTGCAAGTAGACCCCTCATAGCCACTATCTCCTTTTGGGCAGGGTGGATCTCCCTCAAGAGGAAGGGGAGGAGGGAGAGGGGGGAGTGTAGGTCAAGGATGTGGACAGCTGATTTGCTACAATTGTGGGGACATGGGACATTTTGCATGAGATTTCTTAATCCCTGTGCGCCAGTCCTATAGATATTGCATGTAGTTATACTAGTTTATTGAAGACTTCTTGGTATTAATAGCAAAAATGCATGACAAGCAGCAGACGTCCACACGGAATGTACAATGGGTTAAGGCAGAGCCATGATACGATGGAGCATGTATCAATGTGATCACACACAGTTGCATTGCCACCGGAGGAGCTGAGGAAAAATATGCAGCTGAATCACTAATCCAAAAATATGGGGAAAAAAGAAAATCTTAGACCTGAAAAAGGAAAAAGAAACCTTCATAGAAGCTCGGAGGGAGATGGCCAAAGACAAAGTATCTACTTCAAAAGGTATGGTAGATCCAAAATTAGATGAAGTAGTTAAACGATTCTTCCAGGCGTGTATGAAGCTCTTGCGCAACCAAAAGGTAGTAGAAAATCTCCAAGCATTAGTAGATAGTTGCACAAAAAAGGTTTCCTCACAACCAGAGGTTAAAATGGTAAACAAGATTTACAAGAACAACAAAAGAACTAGACAGGAGATGCGCATGACTGAAAAATTGGAGACTACGAAATGGACCAAGTAATCCTTAATTTAGGATCAGACGCAAATGTCCTGCCCAAGAAAACCTAGTAAAGAATGGGAGAACCTAAGCTAGAATTGTCTACTATTCAGTTACAGATGGATAATCAACAAAATTTTATCCCACTGGGATGAGTAACAAAGGTTGTAGTAGACATTGCAGGAGTTAAATTTTATGCTGATTTTGAGGTAATCCAGATAGTGGATGACACAGACCCTTACCCCAGGCTCTTGGCGCTGGATTGGGCTATTGACATGGGAGGTATCATTAGTTTAAAAAGGAGAAGAATGATATTCAAAAGTGAAGGTACACAGGTGATACTCCCTTTCGATCCAGCAGAAGGTGAGCGATACACTGAACCAGTACTAGAGGAGGAGGATGTTGATCACATCTACAAGCTGACCACCTAAGAGGAAGATTAGATAAACCACACAGCTAATGGTATGTTATGCTGGGAAAAAGATAGCGAATGCTTATCTGACTCATAGGAGAGATAGAAAATTGGAAAAACTGGTTGCATGATGTATCTGCATTACAGTGTCTTAGATCACAAACAGTTTCTGATGCATATCCTCAGAGGTAAGAGAGATACCCTACTTTGATGGTTCTGTTAATTTTAAGGAGTTTCTTAAAGCTATTGAAGCAGATGTTCCTAAAGAACAGTTATTTTGGGCCCTTGACTTGGCTATGCGTGTGACCCCTATGCAATGATGGGAAACCCATAAGGGAGCTCTTCAGGACTGGGGGGAACGCCGAAAGATGATGACCCTACGATTTGACCCTCCAGTCAAACTGCTAATGGAACTCTTCTCGGGATGAGGGGATTTTTGCAAGCACTTGGATCTCTGGATGGAAGTATGGAATGAAAACACATGGAATGAATGGGTCCATATTTTTATTCACACGTTGGGACCAATCCTTACCATGTGGTATTTGGATGCAGAACTACGCCAACATACCCGTTATTGGGGTAGAATGGCTAAGGATTTTGTAACGACATTTGGATTGATAGGGGGAACTATGAATCTCAATGAATCCCTGCAAGATATAGATTCTTTGGTTTTTAAGGATTCCCTCCCTAAGTAGGAGTGTACTGTGCCAGCCTAGGACACGCAGATATAGGACATTGTAAACTGTAGAAATTTGTCCATAGAAGACTTGATGAGGACCCCCAAAATATCACTATCCCAGAATCAGAAGGAGAATGTGCCATTGCAGGACCTTTATTTCAGGTAGTAGATGTTACTAAACCTTTGAAACTGAAGGAAGTCAACATTGGCTCAGAAGCAAGATGGCCAAGATTGGGGATTATTGGGATCATGACATAGTGGGGAAGATCATGGAGTTTATGACTGAATATCAGGATCTATTGCCCATAAATTTCTATGAACTCAAAGGGATCATAAGGGATATAGGTGTTATGAGGACTACCTTGAAACTAGATGCGCGCCCTGTCAAAAAATGACCTTATCGCCTGAAACCTAAATATAAACAGAAAGTTAAGTGTTGGGTAGTGAAAGAGGTATGAAATTATTATGTATTTACTCTTTTTTTTACCATAGATATACCCCTATTTTCCTTGGAAAGGTAATTTATCATAATAATTACAATAGAATTGGAAAGGTTTATGTTTAGTACGAAAAGATGACTAAAGGTTACTTTTCGATTGACAAACAGGAATTCGAAGAGGTGAACAACTGTACTAAAGGCGGGGTTGAGAATAATCTAACTACTGCTCCATTAGCATTGAACCATATCCAGCCAAAGGCAAGGAGATCTGAACGAATGGCCCAAAAAAGGCATGGGACAACTCAGCCTCAGTCAGAGTAAACAGGATGATAACTAAATGCAAAGGAGCGAATCCCTCAGGATCTTTTGATCCTAAGGGATCGCTATTCAAACTCATCTTATTCCTTGGTTTTTCCATCAAGATTTGATATATAAAGCCATGTCCTTTAGTGACAAAGGGACGATTATTGTTGAAGTTGGGAATTGGTCGAAAGACTTTACATTTTCTCTGTAATGTAATGTTTTATTAACTCTCTGTTTTGAGAGAAACCTTTCTATAAAGCTTTAAGTTGGTTTAATATAAGACACATGTTTTATTTACCTTCTATAGTTCTGAATTAGGCCAGCAGTATTTCACTGGCGCTAAGGGCCTGGCTCTGGTGGAATCACTTCGTTGTTTGTATTTTAATATTTGCTTACTGTCGTGTGGAGTGCGCTTAATGTTTGTTTTAATTACAGAATTGGTTTATTGTTGATCGGATCAAATACAGAGTCATTTTTGTTTCATTTCTTTACAAGAAGCACGATTCATTGTTCGATTATCTTGTTGCCTTACTGACCTATATCTGCTTTGAGTTGTTGTTCCATTAGTTTATAATTTTTTGTAATTGATTGTTGCGTGGTAAGAAGCTATCGACAGAATTGAAGCATATAAATCTAGTGGCTTGAATATGTTAGAATCGTAATTGTTGTTCATTTCACGTTGTTGTTCCATTTCTGTTCATTACTTATTCATAGTCTTTGATTATCAAATAGATGAGTTGTAGTTACATGTTTTTGTTCCTTTTCAGATTGCGTTTCTTTTAAGTTGCTTTCATTAAATCTACTTTTTTTTCGATTTATTTAAGATATCAAACTATAGAGGATAGAGGATTTTTCTTCCAAGTCCCCAAATTGGTCATCTTGCATCAATTTCTAAGGGAAAGAGTTACTGCTACTGCATCCCTGATCGATGTTCTGCAAGATTGAAGTAGTTTAATCTTTCCATTCATGTCACTGTAATTAGGTTTCTTTCTAAGCATTTGTTGTTTTGTACTACATCTTCACAACATTACTCTTAGACAATTGCAGCCTCAGACGGAGTACACTCTTGAAATAAAAAGACACTCCTGGATTGATGATTAATGTAGGCTAATTAGGTGTTCAAAAGATACCTTTTTATGACTCAACATTTTTGCGCCGTTTCCGAGGAGAGTGTATGCCATTTTAAAGGAGTAATGCAAAGATTATTTTCTTCTACTTCCGGAGAATTGGGTATTAAAGACAGAAGGTAAGAACCTACGCACTGGGCAAGAAACACACTTGCTCGCAACCCACTTCACAGCAAAAGTAGGTAAGCTTCTTTCTTTAGGTAGGAATGAAGGTTTGTTTCTTTGAATGAATAAACCAACTAAGCGAAACAAAATTCCTTCTAAGACTAAAAAACCTAAGGGACCAGTGACCCTTGGGCACACAACCTTTATTTATGAAATCCTTAAAAGAACTGAATCTCAGCCATCAGTAGGATTTAAAAGAACTACTTCTAGATAGCCTACTAGTTCCCTTCAGGATACAGAGTCACCATCTGAAGCCTTTGCTGAGATACACTGTCAAATAGAGGGAATTGAGCAAGATTCCCAAGAAATTGAGAATCCTTGCATAAGTTTCCTTCAAGAAGGAAACTCTAGCAATCTCCGAGAAGGAGAAAGGGAAACGGGAGAAACCACAGACTTGAAATCTCCTATTGAAATTTCCCAAAAAATAAACAGCCCAGATAAGGGAAGTGTTGTTCAACTTATTCAGAACCAAGGTCCTGAATCACCCCAAACAGTAGGTCAATAGGAAATACTTATTATCCCAGAAAAAGGAAGTGTTTTCAAAGCCATTCATGCCCCTGCTCGTCAACCTAGAAATTCCTTGGAAATCCCATAGGGATATTCACATATCTTCGATCAAATGGCTCAGAACCAAAATCAGAATTAGCAGGCACCCCATCAAACCTCTACGCTGCAATATCCTATAGTAGATACTGCAGTCAATGCACCCATGAAAGCTATCCCCCTTCAACATATTCCCACATTTCATGGATTAACATCAGAGGACCCAGATGCATTTTTGTTTGAATTTGATGTGTTGTGTAGAGGATATGATTACACCACCGACGCCCAAAAACTAAAACTATTCCCTTCTACATTAAAAGGGGCAGCCTTACGATGGTTTATGGGATTAGGCGGGGGTGTCATAAATGATTGGGATCATATGAAGGCTACATTTTTAAATAAGTATCAAGATTACAACAGGTCTCGAGAATTAAAAGATGAGTTATTCCAAATGATAGCAAAACCAAATGAAACCTTGGAAGAGTATGTGGAACGGTTCCAATACAATCTGTAGAGATCTCCTTATGCATCTTTACCCTTACCGGATAATGTTTTGAAAACCACATTAATTAGGGGAATGAAAGATCAATGGGTTGAAACATTGAATATTATGGGAAAAGGTGATATATATCAGGAAAGTTATCCTAACATCATTGATTTGTGTATCAGGAGTTTGAGGGGAAATACAAGGTTGAAATCAGTATAACGTAATATAATTACAAGGGAAAATAAGACCTCTAATGAAGGTGTGACTCGTGCAGAGATTGGAAATCTACTAGAAGACTTTAAGACAGACATACTTGGGACTCTAACAACGCAGTTCAATATTATGCAAGCTAAACAGGAACAGGCAGAAGCAGAGTAGAACTTGGAAATATTTTGTCCCAGATGTATAAAGAAGCATAGCCACATAGAATGCCCATTGGATGTGATTAAATTCTGTGCCATTTGCATGAAAGATCACCCTACAGAGGGATGTCCTTCGCTTCCTGGCCTAAAAGCAGATTATAAGGAGGCAGAAGAAGAATCAGAAGTGGTATGTCTGCTTAATCAGCGCCGACAATGGCAGCCACAACCATCAGGTATGTCAAATGATCCATTTTCTTTTCAACCTCCTCACTATAATTCTCAACAATATAGTGGGATGTGGCAGGATCAACCACCTTTCCCTAATTGGTCACAACATCCATTTCCTCCCACATCTTGGCCAAATCAAACAAATCAAAATAATTGGCCTAGCTTTCCTTTCTACCCGCCTTTCTGGCCTACACAATGGTCCCCCTCTACTTCCCAGAGTCAGGCCTGGCAGTCAAACTGGAAAAAACCTACAAATCAGCCAGCTGGATCAATTCCTCTCTCTCAACCTACACTGCCAGCTCCTTATACAAACCCCTGGACCAATTTAAGACCACAACTCCCAGCCCAACCCAACCCAAACCCAAATAATAGGCCATTTTATTCTGTCCAAATAATGGAACCCCCAGAAGTAGAAACTGAACTGAGGGAGTGTAATGATCTTCAATTAAGGTCTGGGCGCATAGTGGAAACAAAGAGAAACAATGATGTCCACATTGAAGATCCGTTACCTGTAGAACGAATAGTACAAAGTGAGAAGGAAGTTCAACAACAAAATCAACAAAGAAGTCAACAACAAGTAACAAATTCCTCTCCACCATTCCCAGAACGATTAATTATACCTCATCCATTAGAACAACCTAATTTTGATCTTCTGGGAGAATTAAAAAGTTTGTGTATAAAAATCCCTCTCCTCCAAGCTATTCAAGACATTCCTATATATGCAAAAACCATTAAGGAATTATGCATAAAGAAGCGAAAGAGGAGAACAACAACCAATCCTACTGTCCAAATAGTCGGTACCTTATCTGACTTATTATCGGGAATGGAAACACCTATCAAATATGAAGATCCATGAAATCCTATAGTAATAGTACAGATCAATGGCCAATCATTTCCAAATGCCTTAGTTGATTTGGGGGCAGCAATCAACATTTTAACAACCACCAGCTGTCAAAAAATTGGCATTACATCACTTGAACCAACAACAACCTTGTTGGAATTGGCTGACCGATCAATAGTCAAACCATGAGGCATACTACAAGATGTGATGGTATCTGTATATTCCTGGGAATACCCTGCTGACTTCCTGGTTATCAATCCAAAGAATCGACTAGATGGACATTCGTTAATCCTAGGTAGACCTTGGTTGGAAACTGCCGATGCTTATATTGGATGCCGAGAAGGCAACATGACAATTACAAGGGGAAATTATGTCAAGAATTTAGCTCTATATCCCCCAACCCAACCAATTTTATCAATAATCAAAATAAGAAAACCACCTGCATCATATCTTATGGAAAATATGAGATCACCTCTAACTATAGAAAATGCTCTTGATTTTAAAAATCAAATAGAGGATGATATCATTAACAATTTTATCAATAAATCACAAACCAGTTCTCATTTGCAATGTCACATGATCAAGGCAGCATTCGATAATAAAGAAGAAGAAGATCCTTTCGAAGATATTCTTGATAAAACAATACCTACTACTTCTGTGAGCAATAGCAAGGTTGTAGAAATTGAGCCTAGAAAAACTTTAAATATTAATAAAAATCTCACTGCTAAACAAGAAGAGAAATTGGTCCAATTATTACGAAAATAAAAAGCAGCCTTTGCATGGGATTACCCCGATATGAAAGAAATTGATCCTCAATTGTGCACTCACCACATTTACATTGAAAAAGATGCAAGACCCATTCGCCAACCTCAAAGGAGACTTAATCCTCACCTTAAAGATATTGTGAAAGCTAAATTACAAAAAATATTAGATGTTAATTTCATCTACCCAATATCTGATAGCAAGTGGGTCTCTCCATTAGTGGTGGTACCAAAAAAGAATGGAAAGTGGAGGATATGTGTAGATTACCGTGAACTTAATAAAGCAACACAGAAAGACCACTTTCCCCTTCCTTTCATTGACCAAGTATTAGACACATTGGCAGGAAAGAAATTCTTTTCTTTCCTCAATGGCTTCAATGGGTACAATCAAATCCAGATTGCCTCTGAAGACTAGGACAAAACTACTTTTACCTGTCCATGGGGGACATTTTCCTACCGAGTCCTTACTTTTGGCCTATGCAATGCCCCTGCTACATTCCAAAGGGAAATTCTCAGCATTTTTGCATATTTAATAAATGAAGGCCTCGAAGTATATATGGATGATTTCACACCCTATGGGGATGACTTTGAGCTTGCATTGGAAAACCTAGAAAAGGTATTGCAAAGATGTATTGACACGAGGCTTTGCTTAAGCCATGAAAAATGTCTTATGATGATGGACGAAGGAGTTATCTTAGGGCATTATATTTCAGCAGATGGAATTCAAGTGGACCCAGCTAAAATTCAAATAATCTTGTTAATTCCCACATCCACTACACAGACAGAGGTACGTAGCTTTCTTGGATTTTCTGGTTACTATCGAAGATTTATCGAACATTATTCTAGAATAGCTACACCTTTATATGCACTGACTGGAAATGTTGATTTCATTTGGACATATAAATGTGACAATGCCTTTAATGATCTGAAAAAGCTTGTTTCAACAACCCCAGTGGTGAGGGGCCCAAATTGGAATTTTCCGTTCCAAATTTCATCTAATGCCTCAGACACAACAATTGGAGTAGTACTTGGGCAGGAGGAAGAAAAGAAGCCATATGCAATTTACTATATTAGCAAAAATCTATCCCCTACCGAATTAAATTATATTGTGACTGAGAAAGAATTTTTAGCTTTAGTTCATGCTATAAACAAGTTTAGACATTATATAACTGGGTATCCTATAGTACTATATACTGATCAATCTGCCATTAAATTTTTAGCAAATAAACCTGTTACAAATGGAAGAGTGACAAGATGGTTGATTTTATTGCAGGAATTTGACATCACAATCATAGATCGACCTGGGAAAGAGAACCTTGTAGCTGACTTTCTGTCAAGAATGCCAAAGACAACAGATATAGAAGCAGTTGAAGACCACTTTCCGGATGAACATCTCTTCATTGTTACTATCAGAACACCGTGGTATGCTGATATAACGAACTATTTGGCAATAGGTAAATTACCTAAACATCTGTCCCTTAATGAACGTAAGCAAATAATACACCATAGTACCCGCTTCTCCTGGATTGGGGGCCACCTATTTCATACAGGTGCAGATATTAAAATAAGGGGATGCATTAGGGAGGATGAGGTATTTGACATCTTGAAAGCATGCCATGATGGACAGTGTGGTGGACATTTTGCAGTTCGTAGAACTACGCATAAAGTTTTACGAACAGGCTATTATTGGCCTACTATATTTAAAGATGCTAAAAAATTCGTGCAGGCCTGTGATAGCTGTCAAAGGGCAGGTCGCCCTGGAAAGTATGATGAAATGCATTTTAACCCTCAACTAGTGATTGAACTGTTTGAACATTGGGCCCTTGACTTTGTTGGTCCTATTAGCCCCCCATCAAACCAAAAAACATACATCCTAGTTGCAACTGAATATGTCACCAAATGGGTTGAAGCAAAAGCTCTTTCAAAAGCTACAGAGGACTCTGTAATAAAATTTCTTTTCCAAATATTTGTGCGCTATGGCCTCCCAAGAGACATAATCACAGATGGAGGACCACAGTTTGTAGGTAATAAATTAGCTGAAACATTGCAAAACTACCACATTCAGCACAAGATTACGACTCCATATCACCCACAGGCCAATGGCCAAGTAGAGAGCACGAACAAAGTAATCGAGTCTATCTTAACAAAAACAGTTGCCTCTCATAGACAAGATTGGGCCTACAAACTGTCAGAATCATTATGGGCATATCGAACAACGTGGAGACCTACCACAGGATATTCACCATAGCAATTGGTATTTGGAAAAGAACCCATCTTTCCTATAGAATTTGAAATTCAAACATTAAGAACAACTCAAAAGGTGGGTCTAAATTTGAAAGAAGCCCAGGCTAAAAGACTGCAGCAAATTAATGAGTTAGATGAAATTAGGCTCTCTGCTCTTCAGTACACAGCATTAATTCAGCAATAGAGAGCCAAATGGCATGACGCCCACATCAAAGAAAATATCTTCCACGAAGGAGACTGGGCACTCCTATATGATTCCAGGTTTCAAGATTTCCCAGGAAAACTCCAGATACGATGGCTTGGACCCTATGAAATACAAAAAGTGCATGATAATGGCACTATTACCTTAGTTACCATTGATGGATATGGACATTCCTTTAAGGTAAATGGTCATCGAGTATGATTGTATCATAAACTGGTTACCCGGGAATCCTTTTACCAACAGTTATGGGAAGATTCTACCATGGAAATTCTTGCTGAAGGGGAGAACTCCTCCTCGGCACCAGTTTGATAAATCACTTCTTTTCCTAATTTTTTACATAAAGCATTTTTCCATTTCTTGATTTTTGTTTGTTTTTTTCTTTTAATATTATTTCTTTATTTTTTTCATCATTTGTTTCATGAAATCCGATTTCTTTAAAAGAGAAAAAGAAAACAATTATGTTTATTTCGTTTGTTTTACTGTTCCTTTCTAAAGGAGCAACACCTCTGTTGTTCCTTTTGAAAGGAACAGTAGTTTCGCAAAGCGCTTTTGCTATTCCTTTCCAACACTTCCGTAGAGTATTTTTTGCTGTTCCTTTAGAAAGGAACAACAGTTCCGCAGATTGTTTTTGTTGTTCTCTTTAAAGGAACAACACTTTTTTTTGAGTGGATTGTTTTTGTTTTAAGCCAACATTTTGAATTTTTGATTACTTTCTAAAGGAAAATATATCATTTATATACAATCATACAAATTAAAGCTTACTTTAATCAACAAATCAAAAGAAATCGTCATTTTTTAAGAAAATTGTCTAGTAATGATAAGAAAAAAGGAAAAAGGGCAAGATCAATAACATAACTTTGCTATTTTTACCATTGAATTAATCTGATCGATTATTTTATCATGATTGGTTCTTTCCCATATGCTATAACTTTATTTGATGTTTATCTATGGAATAGGAATAAGGGCATATTGTTTTTTTCTATTGAGATGTTTAGACTTCTTCCACCATCCCTAATCTTAAGGAGTGTTGAGCCATCCCTTATGAATAACTGAGGAAAAGTGTTGCATGAAAAAGAAAAATATTTACATATTTTTAATAATGATTTTGCAGATGGAGGATAGGGGGTCTCATCAAGAGCCAGCCTACCGTGATCATAGGGAAGGCAATGAAGTGGCATTCCCATTATGGCCACCAAACCAGGGAAATGGTCCAATAGACAATTGAAAAAAAATCAAGAAGTCCTTGGAACAAGAGGTCTCATCATGAGCCGGCCTGCCCACTTTTCACTTCTTCCCGGTGAACGGCATTGTGGTTTATCTGGTCACCAAGCCAGCACAATGGCCTCCATCATGATATTCAATAAAAAAGCACTTCATCAACATAAATAAGGGACAATGGTTCCGTGGGTAAGAAAGCAACTCTGTCATGGTTATGGACACCTTTGGGCAAAAGAGCTCTGCTGATGGTATTGGAGTCACATTTATACACATCAATAGTTATATTTAACCCTTTTCATATATCTTTATTTAAATTTCAAATGAAAATATGAATCCCTTACCTTTACCTCCGAACCTATTATACATGAAAATCATTACAAATCGATCATATTAATTCAAAGTGGTAAATAACGCAATTATACTTATGTTTATCCTATGCTGTCCCTTCTCCTCGTATTTGAATCATTACAAAATGATTTTCTATTTATTAATGATTCATAACATGCATTGATTTTAGTAATTGTTGTAATTTGATTGAATGTATCATAATTACGCCTGCGTTTTACTACTATATTGCTACTGTGCCACACTTGATCCTCTCAATTGACAGTCAAGGGCGACCTTTCACTCATTCGGGGGGTGTGGATGCCTGCATCCAGATCAAACCCCAAGATTTCTTTTCTTGTATATGAACTAAACCCCTGTATTTTAGGAAATAACAAATTTTCAACGAACTGTGCTGTGCTGTTCCATTGTGATTACTGTGTGTTGAGAAATTAATAGAGCGCAGAGATGGGAGGACAGCCAATTCGCAGTGAACCTCAAGTGATAATCGTCTCTGATGCTGCACGAGAAATTTTAGAAAGACTGGGGTGGATTACATATTTCATGAGAATGCAACAACCCCATGAAGCAGTGGCCACCGAATTTTTACTGAACCTACAGGAAGGATCCTCCATGGTCAGAGGGAGGTAGATAGCTGTATTCAATGAGATAATTGCAGAAGTGTCTGGCATTCCCACGCAAGGGACTATCTGGACTCAGAAGAAGATTAGGATTCGAGAAGCCATGAAGATTTTTCAAGACGATGGACAGACGTTAGTTATCAAAGGTAAAGGAGTCCAGCCAACGTCATTAGGAGAACCATGGACAGAGTTGGCCAAGATTTTGTAGGCTTACATAACGTGCGACAGAAGAAAGGATGTGGTAAGACCTCACCACATTAAGCTACTAGCTGTATTAAAACAGAAATGCACCATTAATTTTCCTGCATTTTTAAATTCTTTGTTGCATGATACTACTCGTGGTATAAGAAAAGCTCAACATGCAGAAATGGTGGTAAACCACCATTGTCTAATACGATTAATAGTGAGTCGTATCCTTTCCCAGCAACAGACCAAATGGGAGGAGTTATTATTTTCCATTGATGGAGGGTTAGCTCTACCTGCTCCAAAACAGAAGAGGATGGTCGGCTCAATAGCTGAGCCTTCTACTCACAGACAGTCCCTCCGATTGAAACGAAGTAGGAGGATGGTGGAAGGAATTCTGAGCAACAGTAGCTAGCCCCTGGAATTGCACAGCTCAGAGGAGGAACAACCTCCACAATTGGAGGGAGTAAGCCCTCATAGTGATGAGGAAGAACAATTGGAGGGAGTAAGCCCTCGTACTAATGAGGAAGAACAATTGGAAGAATAAATCAAAGGAAATACTGAGGAAGAATAATTTGAAGGAGAAATTCAGTATTCAGATGAAGAGGAAGGAAGTTATCACACCTGTGAGGAGGATGAGGAAAATCATAGCAGCAATAAGGATGAAACAGAGCTGCCCGAAAATGTTATCGTAAGCCCTTTACAGGAAGACCAATTAGCCTAGATTTTGGAAAATATGAGTGATTATGCATGACCTCATAGCCCCTTGGACCTCAATATTGATATGAATCAACTACTAGAGTACTCTACTATTGATAAAGATACAGCTGGAGAAAAATTAAATGACACAGCAAACCCTAGTGAAGCTAGACACTGAAGCTGGAAGCCCCCAGGAGACTGCAGATTTAACTGAGAATATGATTCCCGGAGAATTGAGCCAAGGGCGTATGAATGTAGAAGAAGAGCCCTAAGGAGAAGAACAAGAAGAGAATTTTACTGAAGGCATGACTGATATAGGCCAAAATTCTGTTGAGAAAATGGGCTCAGATAAAGAAGCGGTTGTTCCATTAAGAAAGAAGAGGAAAACAAATGAGATTGAGAAGCTTTTCAGGGAACGAATAAAGCTTCATAAACTATTAGAGCAGCTCAGGCAAACCATTAGGGTTCTGAGAATGAAATAGATGCCCAAGCGAGCCCCTAGGAGAAGAAGCATTGCTATCAAAAGAAGTTCAAAAAAGAGAAGGTTGACTACTAATAGGAACCCCCAAGTAATGGAAGAAACCATTCCTGAGCCTAATTATGAGGATGCGAAGAAACAAATGGCTATTCCAACACAAGCTATTCCAGAGGAACCTATTCTGAGTGAAAATATGAAGTCTAGCAGTCAGCACACTTTTAGTGATCCGACACTGGTCAGACTTCAAGAAGAATTGACACAGGCCCGAATAGAAAGGTAGAGACTGGAGGAAGATACTGTCCCAAGAAAAAGATATCAGGAATTGCAGCAACAAATGAGAATTATTCATGAAGCAGAAGCTGAATCTCATGAAAAATGACGGAAAGCAGAGGTAAAGGCTGATAAGGTAATGAACCAACTAAAACTAGCCTACACTCAAATGGACACTCTCTCCTCCTTGTATACTGATGTCTTAGCCTGTAGATGCCCCACCAAAAACTATGCTTTGTTTTTACTAGAAAGATATTTACAATTAAAGATCAAGGCAATTAGGGCAGGGAAATCCATAGAGCTAAAAATCATAGATGGCTTGGTATCATGCTGTAAAATTTATGGGATCAAAGTACAGCGCCTGTTATGTGAATTTTACTTGCATAATCTAATACTTGAAAATGAATGTGAATCAAACCCTAGCTCTTTTATTGGAGATGTTCAGTTTCAGGCATTCATTTCCTTTGTTATAAATCAATTAAAATGGCTTAAAGCCTATAACGCCTTTCAAAGGCAGGAAAATGAATTAGATCTGTGGGTCAGAAGTGAACCTCAGGACCCACTTCAATTTTGGGCTAGACAGAAAAGTTTGATGACAAAGGAAGGTGTTACCCAAACTCTGGGGCCTATCCACAAATCAATTATTTTGAATGGAACAGACTATTTTTCATCCATTAGGAAGCAAGCTTATATAGCAACCAAGGTCCGGTGGAGAACCTCGAATCAGAATGTGCAAAATAGGGAACCATTTAATTATAGAAACTTTGGGCTAGCTACAGACCGTTTCATTTCCTATGGCCATCTTGTTTTAAAAGAAGGACCATACTGGTTAGGATGTAGATTCCGCAGCCCTATTGCATGGTACCCTACTTCGAACTACAAAGCTATTTATTAACTTCTTGAAGGACAGACAAAACATGTTTTTGAGGAATTAGATACACTACGTGGTTTTAGGCCTGTTGATGACAAACCTTATCCGGCTTATTCTTTGACTACTCTCCATGTGAACTATAGTTTTCATGAGGGCATGAAAAAGATTAAGCAGGGAGGTATGTTGGGCAGTGAAAGAGGTATGAAATTATTATGTGTTTACTCTTTCATTTACCATAGATTCCTATTTGCCTTGGAAAGGTAATTTATCATAAGAATTACAATAGAATTGGAAAGGTTTATGTTTAGTACGAAAAGATGAATAAAGGTTACTTTTTGATTGACAAACAGGAATTCGAAGAGGTGAACAGTTATGCCAAAGGCGGGGTTGAGAATGATCTAACTGTTGCTCCATCAGTGTTGAACCATATCCAGCCAAAGGCAAGGAGATCTGAACGAATAGCCCAGAAAAGGCAGGGGACAGCTCGGCCTCAGTTAGAGTAAACAGGATGATGACTAAACGCAGAGGAGAGAATCCCTCAGGATCTTTCGATCCTGAGGGATCGCTGTTCAAACTCATCTTATTCCTTGGTTGGTCCATCAAGATTTGATATATAAAGCCATGTCCTTTAGTGACAAAGGGACGATTATTGTCAAAGTTGGGAATTGGTCGAAAGACTTTACATTTTCTCTGTAATGTAATGTTTTATTAACTCTCTGTTTTGAGAGAAACCTTTCTATAAAGCTTTATGTTGGTTTAATATAAGACACACGTTTTATTTACCTTCTACAATTATGAATTAGCCCAGCAGTATTTCACTGGTGCTAAGGGCTCGGCTCTGGTCGAATCACTTCGTTGTTTGTATTTTAATCTTTGCTTACTATCGTGTGGAGTGCACTTAATGTTTTTTTTAGTTATAGAATTGTTTTATTTTTGATCGGATCAAATACAGAGTCATTTCTATTTCATTTCTTTACAAGAAGCACGATTCGCTGTTCAATTATCTTGTTGCCTTATGTCATGTATCTGCTTTGAGTTGTTGTTCCATTAGTTTATAATTTTTTGTAATTAATTGTTGTGTGGTAAGAAGCTGTCGACAGAATTGAAGCATAGAAATCTAGTGGCTTGAATATGTTAGAATTGTAATTGCTGTTCATTTCACGTTGCTATTCCATTTCTGTTCATTACTTATTCATAGTCTTTGATTAGCAAATAGATGATTTGTAGTTACATGCTGCTGTTCCTTTTCAGATTGCGTTTCTTTTAAGTTGCTTTTGTTAAATATGATTTTGTTTCGATTGCTTTAAGATATCCAACTGTAGAGGATAGAGGCTTTTGCTTCCAAGTCCCTAGATTGGTCATCTTGCATTGATTTCTAAGGGAAAGAGTTACTGCTACTACATCCCTGATCGATGTTCTGCAAGATTAAAGTAGTTTAATATTTCCATTCATGTCACTATAATTAGGTTTCTTTCCGAGCATTTTTTACTTTTGTACTACATCTTCACAACATTAATCTTAGATAATTGCGGCCTCAGATAGAATACACTCTTGAAATAAAAAGACGCTCCCGGATTGATGATTAATGTAGGCTAATTAGGTGTTCAAAAGATACCTTTTTATGACTCAACATTAAGGAGGAAATTGAGAAGATGGTGGATATAGTTATCATTGAACTAATGGAACAGTCATATTAGGTTAGCCCTATCATAGTCCAGGAAAAGAAGACCAAAGGAGAGATAAGGATTTGCGTAGACCTACGCAAGTTAAATGATGTTTGTGTACATGTTCCCTTCCCTACGTCGTTCTTCGATGAAATTCTGGATAATTTGGGAGGTCATGAAGCTTACTCGTTTACTGATGGGTTCTCGGGGTACCATCAAATCTGCATAGCACCTGAAGACTGCAGCAACACAACCTTCGAAACTGAATGGTGCTCGTTCAAGTACATTTTCATGCCATTTGGACTAAATAATTCCACTACCATATTTTCACGCGTAGTTGTAGCAGTATTCAAGGAATTCATTCACAAGATCTGGAAGTCTAATTTGACGATTGGACATTTTTTGGGTTAGTAAAGAACCATGTGTCAAACTTGCACATGATGTTGGGTGCCTGCAGGAAACACCGAATTTCGCTAAATATCAAGCAATGCATATTTTGTGTCCCATTTGGGATTTTATTGGGACACGTGGTGTGTTAGCAGGGATTGATGGTTGACTGAGCCAAGATCGTGATTATCATCAATTTGGCAGTCCCCACTACTGAGAAATAGTTGCGCTCCATCCCAGGCCACGCCGGTTACTACAGTAAGTTTATTCAAGGGTACGCTTTGATCACCGCCCCGATGGAAAAAAAATTGAAGAAGGATGTCTCGTTTTTTTGGGATGAGGAGTGTTAGAAAAGCTTCGATCTATTAAAATAAAATATGGTAAATGTAGCTATTCTTATATTCCTTGACTGGGAAAAGGTATTTCATGTACATGTGGATGCATCAGGGATGGCATTAGGAGCTATCTTGGCACAACCGAGAGAAGGGGACATCAATAACCTAGTTTCCTTCGGTAGCAAGAAGCTTTCGAGCGCAAAGCATAAATATTCTACCACTGAGTGTGAAGGGTTGGAAATGGTGTATGCCCTCCAGAAATATAGGCACTATTTATTAGGAGCGCACTTCAACATGTTCACAGATCATTCATCTTAAAAGTACCTAGTCAATAAGCTTGTGTTCGAGGGGGAATTTGTAGGTGGTTACGATTGTTTCAAGAGTATGATTTGAGATTATTGTGAAACCGGGGAGGTTAAATTTCACACCAGATCACTTCTGTAGAATCGAGAATGGAGAAGATCCAACTAACCTAGAATAAGGATTAATTGACGCATAATTGTTTGCTATAAAGGTGATTGACGAGCACTTTGCATGTCGTAGTGAAATTCTTGACCACAAGGAAGGCGCTCGATGGCTACTCAGTACCACAGAAAAAGGAATTGGTCGCCTGTGCAACTGATTTTACCATAATCACGAGACAACTCTACAAGCTAGGTGTGGATGAAGTGTTGCGAAGGTATGTACTAGAATATGAGAGACAAGTTATCTTGACAAAGGCCAATGGAGGAATTGCAAGAGGGAATTATGTAGGTAAAGATACTATGCAGAACATATTAAGGGCCAGGTTGTGGTGGCCCACATTGCATAGTGATGCCCATGCATACTGTTGGGCTTGTGACGTGTGCCAATGAACTGGAAAGCCCTCGCATTGAGATGAAATTCCATTGCAACCAGAGATGGCTTTGCAAGCATTTGACAAATGGGTTATAGATTTTGTGGGACCCATCAATCCCCCAGGAAATAAGACAGGTGCTCGGTATATCATCACTGCCACTGATTATGTAACCAGATGGGTGGAATAAAAAGATGTCAAGGATTGTATTGTGGATACTGCTATGCACTTTATATTTGAAAATATTCTAACCAGGTTTGGTTGCCTGAAGATCCTCATAAGTGACAAAGGTATGCATTTTGTTAATGAAACTATTGTGGCTCTGAGTGAGGATTTCCAGATCCACCATTTAAAGAGCACCCCATATCACCCATTGGCGAACGAGGTCGTAGAATCCTTCAATAAAATTTTGGAACATGCGCTCACTAAGGTCTCTCTATATGACTAAAGCGACTGGGACGTACGCATCCCATCAGTACTCTGGGCCTATAGGAATACATGTAAGAAACTCATGGGAAAAATTCCCTTCAGAATGGTCTACAGGAACAAGGCCGTCATGCCTATGGAATATATTGTTCCCAGTCTGCACATATCAGATTTCAAAAACATGGCAGAACCAGACATCATGGAGGAGTGCTTGGTGTATTTGGTGGCCCTGGAAGAAGATCGGTTCATTGCTCAATTCCACTAGCAGGTTCAGAAGGCTCGCAAAAAATATTTGCACGATCGACATATTCTGCAGAAGATCTTTAAGGAGGATGAATTGGTATTAATTTACAATAGCCACTTTTCACAATATCCAGGAAAGTTTCGTAAGTACTGGTTCAGCCCATAGATTACCAATGGTGGTGTGGTCATATTGGCTACGCTGTGCAGATATTTATTTCTTATAGGGTACGTTAATGGAAGTCATCTAAAACCCTATAGGGACAACCTGGTGCCAACCAAATTACTATATGGCCAAAGTAGATGTGTAAACAATGTTGCACACGTCAGGGCATGAAAACAAAGGCAAGATCAATGGATGTGCAAGAAGAGTGCGCAGGGTAGGAGGTGCAAAGGGGTTCGATACAAGCATAGGGGTAGTACGCGGTGGAAAAAAGTACTCATTGAAATGGGGTGCCGAGGTGGAAAATAAATTTTCCCAAAGAATGAAATGGGTAATGGGCAATTAATGTGGAGATTTGAGAGGATTTTTTACCATTTCCGTAAGAATAGATTGAAAGTAAGGCTAATCTGAGTGTTTTCCATCATCGTGAGCTATAATAAGAGGGCTGTCGGCCACAAGGGGTTTTTTTTCTATCCAAAACTCTCGCTCCTTGGGTACCTCGGTGAATTTTTTCTAGTCCGTACAATTTCCATCTGCATGTTTGAGCGAGCTACCCCTTCTGATAGTAGCAACCCTGAATTTATCTTCTAAGCAAGAATGAAAACTAAGAACCCTAATGATTCATTACCTCTCACATCTTTCGTGGAAGTTGGATCTGAAGATTTATTCGAAGTAACCCCAGATATGGAGGAGGTCATGTCCACATAGACCAAGAGAAAGGGCAAGGGGAAGGTTTAGGGAGCAGAAAATGGAAAAGGAAAGGAAGCAAAGTGGACCAGGGTGAAACCTCGCACGTCCCCTCATATTATGCATTTCCCCCGAAAGGTTCCTAAGGGTCATTCACTAGATTCATCAAAGCACCCTATGACGACCACAGAGGAAGCTCTGCACCCAAATCCACTATCCTGGTTTCCACCATACATTAAACTAAGATATTCTACGATGCGAGCCCCCAATAATTTGGATGTCGTCTGCGCCTACCTCTAGATGCCACTAGTTCCAGAAGAAGTACCCCTACATGGAGAAATTTTTTGAGGCCTCCCAATCCTTAAATTCAATGATCATGATCCGAGAAATTTGGATGCCTTCTCAGCCCTGGATCTAGAACTATATCTTGAAAGGGTAATGTACGGTAACGTGCCGAAGGTCGAACCAATGACATGGGCATGCGAGTTGGAAAATATAGGTACATTGAACTTGTTGTGTATCCCCCACTTTGGCCACTACAATATCACTGGTCTGGTTGTTTAATAGCTTCTAGCACTGGTCCATTATGGGTGTTTATCGATCCAGGGTTGAATCTCAATTGATGTCACTTTAATTCATCGAATCACTGGCCTCCCCATGCATGGGAAAAATCCTAAGGAAGGAATTGGTAAGAAGTATGAGCAACATATTTATCATGATGTATGGAAGAAATACCATGTTTTTCATAACCAAAGAGGGTTCCAAGTAGAATCAATAAGTGATCCAGGAATGCACATGGGTACCCTGTTTCTTGCATGAAAATTGATGCACAAATTCCAGGCATCATCCATTCCCGCCTATGTAATTCAACTCATCAGTAAATGTGAAAAGGGAGTCTGCTTCAACTTGTCGCAGTACCTTGTCGATGAATATTTAGATAATGTGCGTGAGGCCCAAGATCAAGGAAAGTATTTCTACAACTCCTGGCTAATACTGTTAATTTCCTTAGTTGCATGGGAGGCACTTGGTGAGGTAGTGTTCCCGGATCTTGAGCCAGGAATATGTGAAGGAGCACGGTTTTAAAACCTTTGGGATTTGAAGGATCCCAAGTGGGTTGAGGAGAACAAGGTATTCTGGGTAATATATGATTGAGCCCTCGCAGTGGAAATTCATTCCCAGCCACGCTTCTTGCCTACCGTCTAAAAAAAATACAAGGATATCACAGCATTCTAGGTTACCATGCACAATGTGTAGGTTCAGTCCCACAGAGATCCAACTTGGTATAAAATTCCTTACATGGCCACATAAGCAGATATTGACCAAGTGATTACAACTTGGCCACCAGAGTGGAATATTGGCACCAAGACATCCACCCCAAGCACAACAGGCACATCTGGCCAAAACACCACCCCAAAGGATACTCCTCTGTCGGACACAATGAAGGAGCCTAAGGCACATGCTATGGAGAAGAGCACCACTCAAGAGATCCCTAAGGACACCACCATGGGGAGAGAGACGGTGTCACAATAGGATGAGGACCTCGATAGGCTTGGTAGCGAAAACACGACATCCCTGCATGGTATCAAGCACACTAGAAAACCTCTTAAGGGGCCCTGGAAGAAGTTTAATGCTATTAAGCCCGACGCAAACACAAAGGTTACGTTGACATAGGACAGCCTAGAGAAAATTGCAGATGCTATCACCATCGCATCTGAGGATTAATGGGATGCTTTGGAAGGACAGCACAAGGCCGCAGTAGAAGTTTTGCAATCTGAGTTGGGGGATCTTCAGATAAAAGCAAACACACTTAAAGCGAGCGTGGATCAAGCGAGGAAGAATCAAGCATGTGTGGATCAAGCGAGGTAGAATCAAGTGAGCCATCTAGCTACAATTACAGCCCTAACCACCATCACAGAGAATCAGATCTGTGCCCTCTTGGGCACAGAATTTGCAATGATACCCATGGAATTATGCAACCAAGTTCGTGCATGATCTTCTGTTGATCTTGATGTTGGCTGCTTGACAGGTGCACAGCTGCACAACTTGTTTACCTCCATCACCAGTGAGCTTCAACATAGATAACTACGAGCACAATAACACCTTAGCGAGGTCGAGCAGACTATTGTGATTAAAGTTACCAAAGCCGCCTAGGACCAGGTTGCACACATCGTCGCCATTGCACAGCAGGATGAATTAGAGTAGTTGATAGACTGGCTCTACGAGGACATGCCCAAAGTAATTCCTGCCTTCGCTATGTTGCAGGCCAAGGTTGAAGGCTTGGTCACTGCTTTGAAGGCTTCTTGAACTGAGGTGAAAGTTGTTAAGGCTGATTTGGAGCTTCGGTTAACATCGCTGCAGGCCAAGCTCCAGCCTAAGACCCCCCCCTCGGGAGGCGTGCGCCCAGCGGGTTGTGCTAGTCATGGAATCTACAACCAATATTACCGTGAAGATCACTCAGGGCATCACATTGTTTTATAATGCAATGGTGTTATGGTCCCGGGTGCAGCATGACCCCCTCCTTTGCCAAATCGATCAGGAGATGCACCAAAAGGAGAAATATTTTGAGCAGATGAAAGCCACTATGACTGCCCTTGTCCTAACCCAACGACTAGTGCGCCTTCAGACCAACCACTTGCTCAGAAGTGAAATTGTTGGGCTCTGATGCTAGAAGAAGGTACTCAAAAACCATCTAATGCCCTAGGCTGACGAAGCTCTCAAGCTTTCACAAGATTTAGAAGGGGTTGTGAGACAGTTGAATCAAACCTTTGAAAGTGTCACCACCCCTACTGAAGGACCAACTTCACAAAATCTGGTTGATATTGCGTAGAATGCAGCCGCGCAGAGCATATGTTTTCTGCCCCCGCTGGTTGCTGCCATCACTTAGCTCCAGGAAACAGTGAAGACCCCGCCAACATAGTGACTTGGGATGAGTCATAAGATTGTATTGGGGGCATTTTTGAACGAGGTCCCCTAACTACATTTTTGGTCCAGTTTTGTAATATTTTGTAATATTTAGTCTAGCGCAGGGAATTTGGGGTGGGTCAAAGCTCCCGATGAACTATAAAGGGTCAAAGGGTAGAATAGGAGTCCGCAAACCACGGTTTGTGGACCATAGAATAGAGCAGGATAATATGCTATAAATATATAGATAAATCGAGTCTAGAAATAGGCTAAGAAGTGATTAAGCTGGGATATGAACTTGTGTATATTTTATGTCGATTTTCTAGGAAAGGGCTCCTGCTAGCTGTGTGCATGGAGACCTTGAGTCCTACTATGTGTGGACCCCGCTGGCTGTGTGCATGGGCTGGTAATAGAGTCTGTAACTTGGATCTTGATATGACTGAATGAAAAGGTTGTTGATGATATTTAAGTGTTCTTATGTTATAATTATTGGTTATTATTATGTTCTAAGATTGTGTTTTCTTACTGAATACTGATGATAAATTGATGTGCATGTGGATGCGATATTATGAATGCGTAGCTCTGGTTAAAATACTCTTCTCAAGTTACCTCTTATTTACGATCCGTGCTCGACTGATATACTGTTAAAAGGGTTTTGTATTATGGCTTCTCCTACGTTGGTCTGTTATATCTAGAGGGACTCCCCTTAATTAAATTTCTCTCCCTCAAGTGTGGAAACTTGGTTCTATCACCCTCCCATACTACTTCGAGTGATACTTTGACCTGCACATTGTTGAAAGGGCCACTACTACAGGGGTTTTTTGGCAAACCTTATAACTAAACCTGGGTCAATACCCCTAAAGCCAACACCTTCCAATGGAAAATAAAATGAAATATATAAACCAAAAAAACTTCTCCCACTCTCAGGGGTCAAATCAATGACTTGTGGAGTTGTTCCCCAAAATTCTCAACTAGAATCCTAATGAATAGGGAGATCAACAAACTTTACCTTTTTTGGCGAAATGGTTCAGTTGACCCAAAAATACAAATTTTACTTGATGTATCTACCTTTAGTAACTATAATATACAAAATTACATTTGATTTACAAATTTACATCTGTAAAATTTCATTAAATTTTTCATCCAATTGAGAAAAACTCGAAATTGTGAAGATAATAGACAAACTGGAAAAGCACAGCGTGTCCCTAAGAAAAGTGCATCGTGAGATTGCAGACCAATTTTGGAGGACTTCCTGAACTCCAAATTGAGTTCATAATATCTCATTGTAAATATTTCTCTGTATATGACACAATGGACCCCACCATCACTGAAATTGATCAATTATAGTCCCTCAAAAATAAATTCTCCCAAGACTGGTCAAAAAGCGCAGCGTGTCCCTGAGAAAAGTGTGACCTGATGTTGTGAGTCACTTTTGGAGACCTTCGTGAGCTCCAAATTGAGCTGATGATAGCTCATTGGAAATTAATTTATGTCTAGTTATCCAAAATGTCCTTAAGCAGTTTAAATGATGGAGTTAAGCCCTTGAAAAACTACTTTTTCCAAAACTAGTCAAAAAGCGCAGCGTATGGCTGAAAAAACTCGCAGCAAGGTGTTTTTCATGATGTTTTTTTAGCTTTTCCACCTGTCAAAAGCTGAGATTTATGATTTTGAGGAGTCAAAATTTAATTTAGAATCCAATATCTATCCATCCCAACTGAGTTTGTATCATTTGGAGGCCTCCCAAAAAAGTGCAGTGTGGCCCACGCTGCGCTTTTTGCAATTAGAATGTGTAAAAGCTGGTGAAATTTGGCCAAAAACACAAAATTTGTCAAAATATCATCCAAAATTTCCAAAAATTGTTGCGTGAGGTCCGAATAATTTTTTTTATGCAATCAATGATTCAACAGCTAGCAAATGGAGTTTTACCCTCTTCTTCTTGGTGACTAGGGTTTCTTTTAGTTTTGCCTTCAATTGTTTGACTTTGAACTTGGAGATCAAATTCCTATTGTAGTAATGGATGGCCATGTGCCTTTGCAGATTTTCATCTCTGTTAGCTCTCTCAAGGAGCTATTGACATCTGAGCTCCCTTGATATAGGGCTTCTCCTCTTCCTCCATAGGTGTTTTGCACATCATAAACCCTAGTGGTGCAAAACAGGGGATGTGAAAATTTTGGGAGGTAGGGAAGGGTGTTAGGGAGGCATGGGAGGTGGAAAACGGGGTAGGGAAGGTAGGAGTAGACCTAGGGAATTTAATTACAGGTCTATGTCTAGGAGGCTACCAAAAAACGCAGTGTAGGGTAGTGATTATGGTGTAGGGATTAGGTTTTGAGTGTAGAAGCTTAGGGATGGTGTGTGAGAAAGTGTAAGGGGTTTAGGGAGTGTAGTGGAGTGTGGGGAAAATGAATATTTGTATGTGATACAACTAGGCATTTTCTAGTTGAAAGCAACCAAACATCTCTGCAATCCAAAAACTAGTTTGAAAAACCTAAAAGAGGGAATCCACTCTTTGCTGAAGAAATTCACTCGAAGGAGAAGTAAGGAATGTTCACTTACTATTTTGGAAGCACCTGAACATTTAGGAAATGATGAATTGACCCTTCTTTCACTTTCTTATGACAAAATTTGGACATTAATGGTGGCGAAATGAAAGACACCTAGATACTGGCCTAGGTGAAAACATGGTGACTAACCTAAGACTCTAGATGATAATGGTGGACATGACTCATGAAATGATGATGAAAATGAGTGAATGGAGGGAGAATAACTGACCTAGAAAAAAACCAATGATCAAATTTTATTTGAAAACTTATTTGAAACTATAAAATTTGACTATGATATCCTAACAGGACATGATAAGAGCCCATTGATCACTAGTGACAGGATGTAAATATTGACACTAAAAACAACAACGAAGTCACGCACTGGCACCCAGTTAGTGAAAACAACATGGAAGGTGACTGAGACATAAGCAATTCCCACTAATATTGGCAAGAATATTGACCCTGAAAAAGAAAGAGAGCTAGAAAAGAATGGGTCTACACCAAATGACACCACAGAAGCAGAAACCTCTAAGGTAACCAAGCATGGCTCTCAAGCTGTTGGGGGATCACGGAAGAAGAGGAAGGGTTCCAAAGAGGCCGGACAAAAGGTATTGACATTGATAGAAGATGATCTGCTTGAAATTACCAACATTTTCATGTCTACGACCAAGGATTGCTTGAACGACATGGAGGTGTAGTAAAAATCTGCACTAGAGTTTGCTCAGGTTGGAATCAAAGAGTTTAAGATGCAGGAAAGCTAGATATAAGTGAGTGTAGCTCAGGCGAGCTAGAACAACACGCAAGTCCCAAGCATGCAACCATTATATGTTGCATTACTAGCCACCGAGGATATCAGCCTTGTCCAAATCCCTGCGCCAACAATTTAGGTGGACACCAGCCGACGTGCCCAATTCCATGGACCACGTGATATAAATATTAATATTTCAGTATTAACTATAGGGAAGATACATGATGCACTCGATGATCACTTATCAAATTCAGTACAAAGAGGCTACTGCTCATACCCACACAATGGAATCTCATAAGCAGGCATAAGTAGCGCACCAAAACATCAAGAAGCTGAAGCAGCATTCCACATCACCGAAGCCTATCGTACTGCGCTAGAGAAAAAAATCCATCATGTTTGTCGAGATGTTCTAGCTGTCCTAGCCATAGAAGAACCTGAGGAAAAATTAGAAGGATTGGTTGCTGCGTTGAAAGCCTCACATGCTGAGGTCCAGATAGTTAGAATAGAGTATGAACAACAAATTTCAGATCTACAGATAAAGTTGCAGCCAAAGAATCCACTAGAAGTTCACGCCCAACGAAGAGCTAAGGTGAAACAAGCCAGAGAAAGTATTTTTGTTGCAATCACCCAGTGTGACAGTCTGTTAGATGAAGCTATGAGTGTATGGACATAAATACAAAATTATCCAGTCATTCAACAGCTGCGTGACAAATTGTATCAGAAGGAACAACAGTTTAAAGAGATCAGGTCAGTGGCGCCAACCTTGGTTCTTACACATCACCTAGCTCATCTACAGGAGTGTCGGGCGATACAAATAGAGATTGAAGACATGTGCCGCAAAGAAACAATGTACAAATCACGCATGAAACCATGGGTCGAGGAGGCTCTTTAGCTTTCACAGATGCTGGATAACACTTTGAAGGCTATTCAACAGACAAAGCGCAACATTGAGATGACCACTGAAGGGCCTACTATAGAAAATTTAGTTCAACAAGTGCAGGGAGATGCAACACAAAGTCTAGAATTGGTGCTCCCTCTGAAATCTTTTGTCAGTGCGCTCCAAGACAAGATCAAGGAGAAGGTACCTCTGTGACTTGGGATGAGTTACATATTTGTGTTGGCGCCTGTTGGAGCAAGGTTCCCTAATGCACACTTTTTGATGTAAGTTTGTATAAGTTTTGTATATGCACACCGCGTGAATGAGTGAATGGGGCTTTGGGGTGGGTGAAAGTCCCTAATTTTGATGTAATGGGTTTAAGGGTAAAATATGGGCCTCAAACCATTTTTTGACACCATAGTATCTATGAAGAATAGGAATATAAATAGATAGATCGAGTCTAATGGAATTTAATCATGAAATTGAATGTTTTGGATCTAAGTTTATGCATATGTAATACATTGTGAAGGGTTTGTTTGGGTTGGGTTGAAAGGCTCCTGCTGGCTGTGTGTGCGGAGACCTATTCCTAGTTGTGTGTAGACTCCACTAGCTGTGTGCATGGAAGGATTATGTAAGGGAAAGTCTGATATGTATTGAAAGGATTTGAAGTTAATATAAAGGATAGATTTTGGCAAACTTTTCGTGACTGATCTCAGTTATTTACTCTCTTTTTTTGGTTGAGATCACATTGTTTCTATGTTTCTTATTGATTATTGTGCGAAGATATCAGTTATAGTTATGCATGCTTATTGATGATTGATAAATATTCTTAAGTAATTGAATTGTTTAGATTTGGATCTAGTTATGTTACGCTTATCTGTGCTGAAACGATCTGTGACTCTACCTTGTGTTGTTAAGGGTTGTGCAAGTTTTATGATTCTACCTTATTCTGTTGTGCACATCTGTTTATGATTTATACAAGTTTGGATTCAATTTTCTTAGGAGCACTTCATTACTTTCTCCCTTAGGCTGTGGAAACCTAGTTCCAGCACCCCCCCATACTGCTTTGGGTGAGAATTTGATCTATGCAAGTAGGTCATTACCAAAAGGGCCAGTAGTTGGAGGGTTTGTTGTTTTATCCATAAAATTTGAACCTAGGTCAAGAACCCTTAGGAAAACATCAGTGCATGTGGATCGAGCCAAGATCCAAGTCATTGTATATTGGACAACCCCTACCACTCTAACAAAGCTCCGCAGCTTTCTGGGTCTTGCTAATTTCTACCACACGTTCATGTTTGGATTCTCTCATATCACTTGGCCTTTCAGTCAAGTCACCAAGGGAGGAGCGAAAGAAAAAATATTTTGTTCTGAATCTCAACAGAACATGTTCATAGATTTGAAACATCACCTTTGCTCTACACCAGTGTTCACAGTACTAGACTTGCAACAACCATTTGAGATCAACAAAGATGCCTCTGACTATGGTTTTGGGGAAATTCTTACTAAGCATGGGCATCATGTGGCATATCATAGTGAGACACTTTTCAACAAAGCCCAGAGGTATCCCACTTGTGACAAAGAGATGTATTCCATTGTGTAATATTTCCAACAATGGAAGCATTATATTTTGGGGTGTTGGGACCTTTTTTTTGGAAAATAACAGTTTTGAGCTGTGGAGGGTTGGCAGAAAGGTGGCAGAACGCAATCAAGGTAAACAAAGAGCTTTCATGGTTGTGGAAAGCTAGAAGATAGGTGGTGCAGCAGTTGCAGAGAACAATGTAGATGGTAGATATGGGAGATAGGAATAATTAGCAAAACTCCCAGTAATGAAGAAGAAGCAGGAAGTAGTAGAGTAGAAAAAGAGGAAGGAATGACAGTCACACTGGCGGAGGAAAAAATAGGCAGTCAACCAGCAGAGGAGAGTTAGTTAGTCAGTGCGGTGAAAGGCCGATAGGAAAGAGCAGAGCCTTAGGAGAGCTCTATGAGAACTTTTTTGTACTGAATCAAACTATAATAGACTCCATAGAGTATATGTATGTTGTTTTGTTATTGATAATGAAATCTAGTTGTTGATGTGTGTAATGTTATGAGTTGATTGTTCATTATTTTCTTATGATGAATGTATACCCAATTTGAATTTTAATTCAACATTCTGAACATGCTTTGATGAATGATAGTTTATACAGAGAGTTGAGATATGGTTGTTTCTTTCAAGTCTCTATAGCTATTCTCTATGGTTGTATTTGTCTTCTACCTGATCTAGCTTCTAATCTTACTAAGGTCATGACATGCCTCGGTTGAGACACTTTACTCTCTGGAGTAGGGTGAAAATGCCAACGTTGTGTTAGACTACTACGGAAACCTTCTTTGCCTCTACCTTGAACCTGGGTCTTGCCCAGAGACCTCCTTTTTTACCAACAAATGGTTCCATTGTCGGGACCTAAAAAATCATTTAGGATTTAGATCATGGTATCATGGATCTCTGAGAGGGAACTACGAAGCTGGTGGTATAATCATTTAGACCAGTTCATATTGCAACAAGTAGAGCTTCGACAACAGAGGGAAAAGATTGTCAAATATAGGGTCATGTTTTCCAAATCTACAAGTGACATGTATGAAATTTTCTGGGGAAATTTTCCTAAAGAGCTTTATAATTGGTTGCAGAGACTGCAAATCAAGTCAATCTTAGGAGGATCGCATAGAGTCTGTCGCAAGTGGACACATAGAGATCTAGTAGCACTCCATTAGTTAGATACCGATTTGACTCAAGTAGTATATGTTTGGGTACAATCTGCCTTGGAAGGATACATTGTGGAATGTGTAGCCGAGTGTTACCAATCATTTGCAAAATCCGAAGATATATTCAGATCCAGATTGTGGGGAGAACTATTGAAGGAAATCCCATTGTGGATCAAAGATTTAATTGTGCATTAAGGGTTGATGGCATTTCAAAGTTTTGATATGGAGACTTAAACCTCCAGTACTGGGGGAAGGAACTGAGGGAAAGATGCTACAAGTAAGCAATAAGGTGGAATATCGATATGGATGCCGGAACCTCCAATAGATTGAGAGAGCGATGAGTACATCGGAGGGCACAAATGGCTAAGAAGTGGCAGGAAAGGGTGATGAAAGAGTTTGAGAAGTAGGAGAGTAATCGACAGGACAAGGAAAAGGCGTCAAATATGAAAAAGGAAACAAAAGGTCAGATGGGATCCCAAGGAATAGTAGGGACCATTAAGGAAGTTAGGCAAGTGTATCGGAGCCCAGCCCGAAGAGAAAAGGGAGAAAATTCCAATGAGGAGGATGTGCGCCTCGAGGAGACGTCCGATGTGGAGCTACAAGTTGCGATGGAGAAACTATTCCGAGAGAGGCTGGCACCCATAATGAAAGGTAATCATATTCCCCAAAGTTCAAGTAGCTCTAGTCCTGACCTTCCCCTGGTACTCTATCATCAACCTGATAAAATATTTGTTAAGTTGAGGGAGTTTAGCAAGTTGAGTAGTGTTAAGTCTACAGTATAGATATCTGCTAGCCACAGTGTTGGTAATAAAATATCTCAGCTGTGAATTAGAACTTTTATTTTAGTACCACCCATACAAGGAAATATGGTGGGATCGTTCACCCGATACCCAAAATTCTTCGGGAGAGGTAACGATGATGTGGAGCAACACTGGTATTTTTGCGAAGCAATTTGGAGAGCTTCACAGACATCAAAGGCAGTTAAGTTGATTGATTTCCAGACCACCCTAAGACAGAGAGTTCTTCGCTGGTTCATTAAATGGTCAGAAGCTCATCCAAACCCAGAAATAGATGATGTGAAGAAATAATTTGTAAAAGAATTTAAATTACCTCAGATAGATCAGCAAAGATTATCTGAGTTGTGGGAAATCAAACAGCGGAAAGGAGAAATGGCTTGGGACCTGATGAGAAGGTTCAAGGATTCGATTGGGAAGCTAATTGACGCAATCGATCCAAATCACCAATGAGATTGGTTTATTAAAGCACTCCTCTCGTTGACAAGGACTCCTCTGACGCAACAAAATAGTGATACCCTACAAGATGCCCTAGAGCAGGCCATGAAAATAGAAGCTATGGTGGGGTACCTGCAAGATTTCATAGGAGGAGCGGCAGTACAAGAACCTTCCATATTAGGGCTACAACATCAGATATCCAGTTTAGCAGAGAATTTGAAAGACATTCAACCACTACAACCTGCAAGGCCCAACGTGTGGTGTACCCATTGCCTGATCGAAGGACACATCATCACAAAATTCTTGAGATTGCGAGGGAAAAATGTAGGAACTTCAAAAATAGGGACATAGGGGGATCCAACAGTTGGGGGAGTTGTGTAGATAAATACCCAAGGATTATACCAACCACAACCCCACTTTCCAGGGTTCCCCACTCAGAAAAATCAGATAGGAACTGACTATTGTGAAATATGCAAAGGTATTGGTCATCCTCCATGACTATTTCCAATTTTTTTAACATATTATAACCTTCCAAACAATATATACTATGAATTTTACGCTTCTACAATGCATATTACAGAGCAATGTAGAGCCCTCGATGCCCTGGCAGAATGACTAGACAAACCATATTATAGAGTGAACGAAACTCCAAGGGGTCGAGGAGGAATGAGATGAGGTAGAACCAGAGGAAGAGGACCAGTAATTTGTTATAATTGTGATCACTAAGGGCACGTAGCCAGGGAATGTACGCTACCCAGAAGACCATGGTGCTTTGAATGAAAAGTTAACACGCACGCAACTGAAGACTACCCAGAGTTGATTAAGAGGTGGTATGAAAGAGCCAGACAAAGAGGAGCCAATCTGATTAATGCAGAACTAAGAATAGTAGAAGATTATTCCATGAAAATCGTAGCTATAGTAACCATGGGAGGGAAGAAAACATGGGAGGATGCACAGAGTGTGTGTAATATCCCAAAATGGGAATGCAGCAATGAATAAGCACAATAATGGAATAGAAATGAGAAATAATTCATAAAATGTGTTAAAAATACATAGCCATCAAATTTATGTTGCAGCAGAAAAATTATGATCCATTACATCAGGCAAAAGTGGGGAAAAGAAGTAATTTATGCCCTAAAAACATTATATTCAGAAATTTGCATTGTAATAGGGAAAAATAACATTGGGATACCATAGAATATGTAATGTGGGACTCATACCTAGAAAATATTCCACAACAAATCACCTTTTCTTATTTAAACAAATCTCCCAGTTTCGGTATGGCTTAAAAACACTGAAATCCCATGACTTGACTAAAAATAAGTTTTATGAAGCATGCATATCGTATTTTAAAGAGGTTTTCTGATAAAATATGATGAAAACATCAAATATGGAGTTTTATTGCTCAGAAAATGAAGAAAAATGGATATCTAGCTCCTTTTACACATTAAAAAGGTAACTGCGGTAAGGGTTTCATGGAGGCACAAGTACAAGATGCATAGATCTACGGATCTGGATCTGAAATAATGTAGTATGCTAAAGCACTATGTATAAATGGTTGTATAATACAAAAATTAAGGAGGATCCTTCTTACAATTCTTTCTGGGAGAAGGGTTGGCCCTTTTCCTGAGAAAGCAAGACAAGATTGAGGGGATTAACCCTCGCACTGCAACATTGCAAGAAATGACACAGTTCCTGCAAGGGACTACACTGTAGCTGATGGAAGTAATTTGGCCAAGTGCCAAGATATGAACATCTTCTCCTGAGCCTTCTTTACTGATATTCCAAAGGAATGGAGGCTCCCTCCTTTGAAAAATGAGTGCAGAAAGTGGTGTTGTGAACCCTCACTGCAACACCCTGCAACAAAATGTTATACTGCTGCAGAAATAACATTGTAGCTGAAGGAGGATGCTTGGCCTCAAGCCTGGATGTGAGGAAAATTATTACAAGCTCCTTGGCCTCCCAGGAAAGGAGAAGGATTCCTAAACAGGAGATCCTTGTGCTAAGCAACACAGCAACTATGCTAAATAGCAAGAGAATGCAGAATAGCCTAAGCAGAGAAATCAAATATCATTCCAAAGATGCTTTTCTATGGTTGCCTTGCCCTCCTTTTATACATGTGTGAGCCTTCTTGCCTTGGGCCCCACTCAATTAGGGTTTCCTCCACCAAGGAATCTTCCCTCCACTATCTCTGCAGTGTCTCACAAGATGCTCTCCACCTCCTATCCCAGCACTGTTGACTTGGTCAAACTTGACCTTGTCCATATGAAAAATTCCCTGTTCACACATGAAGGTGTGAAATCCAACTTTTATGTTGATACTCTTTCACATTATGAGGGATTTTATTCAGGTTTTTATTATGCATGGGCCTCCTTACCCATTTATTCATCTCCTAAGTGAAATCAACAAAATTTAATATTCCAATTTGCTGCATGCAAATTTTTGGAATATTACAGTCCTCCCCTCCCAAATGTTTCTTGTCCTCAAGCAACTGAAAGGATAGAATTGAATATTCCCCCTTCCTCCTACTGTAGCATCCACATATGATGTACTCCTCCAAAGAATGAGATGTTGTCTCATCAATGAATCTCCAAATTGCCCCTCCCAAGCATGCAAGCTAGCCAAATGGCTATCATCATGAGTAAGTAAAGTACTCAAGGAGGCAATAAGGTGTTGTCTAGAGGTCCTCTCAAGGCATGGATTCTTAAATGTATTGGGAAACATCCTTCCCATGTGGATCCTCCATCCCCAAGCAATCATCCATATAAAATGAGTCACCTCCCAACATGGAAACTCCTGAAAATGCTTCTCCACCTTGAGCTCATGCAATATAGGTGGGTTGAAAATCTGAACATGGTAGACATAGGAGCCTACCGCATGCTATCCTCCTCTCCACTTATGATAAGTGTAGAGTGTTTGCTGATCTTGGGCTGTAATAATATTGCGCTCAAGTGGAAAAATGAAGACTAGATATCTAAAGATCTCCTCTCCAACGTTGTGAATCAAGCTGGCCCAAATCAGTCTATAGGTGATGGATAGGAAATCATCACCATATGGCATCCCATCAATCACATGGCCCACCTCAAAAGGAAACAAGTATTTGGCTATGGTAGCCATATCTCCTCCCATGATCCCTTTAGAACATGCAATGCAGAAAATGTGGAAATCTTCTTCCCAAAAGGACACATCCAACCCATGTGTCTCTCTCCTAATCATGCTTCCCATAAAGATAAGATCAATATGAGAAAATTAAATCATGATCAGCATCAAAATGAGGGAAATACTGAAGGTTTCATGTGGTGCAGGAAAGTACCAACAATTTTCCAAAATGTTGCTTCAGAAAATAGTGTGGCAAGTTGTTTCTTAATACATGGATAATTATGTATGTTCTTAAATCTACTAATGAATAGTAAGTGGTTGGATAGATCAACTAAATATACATGAAAGAAAACACTTGCCCAAGGCCATATAAAAGATGGTTGTCTCCATCATAAAATTTGGCCTAATGTTGACCATGGAGCTCAATGAAAAGCTTACCCTTTTGTGGAGCAATGCACTGCAAAGAAATGGTGAGAGCATGCGAATATTGTGTTGGAAATTAAATGAACACAAAAACAAAGTTCCCACCATGCACTGGAAGTAAGATGATACATGGATCCATGAATAAGCCTCCCATAGTGGTATGACATACTCCCATGAAGAGGAATGAATCATATTCTTCAAGAAGATCACCCTTCTTATGCTTGGAAATCCAAGTTAAGAAGATCGCATTTCTGTAATAGATGTTTCCATACACTACTCCATAGTTCTCACCTCCTTCTTGTTCACCAAATGCATCAAGTGTGAAGTGATCCTGGGGACACTCCATCAATAACCCCAAGCTCCCAAGTGACATCACTATTGGCCTATGCAAATAGGCTCCTGCCAACTCACAGATCCATTATTTGACATGCTCACTGTCAAAGACATCTCCCATAATGCTACTACACATAATAAGTTCCTCCCAAAGTTGAAGTACCTCTTGATCATCTAAGGCCAAGGAGTAGCCCCTTTGCACCATGATAGTGCCATATCCTACTCCTACAACATCATGCAAAGTGTGAGAGAAAATATACCCTTGCTCTCCCAAGAACAACCAAAGCAACAAAAGTTTTTTCTACCTCCTCATACCTTCATCATACAAATAATGTAGTGAAAACATGGTGATTGATATGAAGAATGTCATATCAACACAATGTGTCCATACTCCTTGCTGCCCAATGATGTAGGTATCCTACCACATACCCTTAAGAAGAGGATGATGGCCAAACTCTTTCAAGAGTAGCCAACGCACCCAAGTCTATTGCTCCCCAGTATCATAGATTTGCAAGTAGCTTTCTAGCTTCTTGCTCATCATCCACACCCATTCATCCACATGTAGGTTCTTCCCATCATGTTCTTCCTTAGAACTCTCCCAAGAAAGACTACCATCCTCCCAAATCAAATTTCTCCTCTTGCATTTCATGGGATGTTGAAATGAAACTCCTTGGATATCTTCTAGAGAAGACATCTCATCAATGTCCCTCTTGAACCCACAAAGATTCAAGTGAGATGAGGGAAAGACCTCCTCAAGCTGTTGAAGAACCTTGCACTTCCAGATGTGTTGAAGTGCATCTCAAATGAGATCTCTCCATGAGACCTTTTCTTCATCAATGGCTTTCCAAAACCAAAAAGGTTCTGGATCTGTTGCAGGTAGAAGTTTCCCTTTAAGCTGGGGAGTGCTCATTGAGAAAGGGTCATATAGAAAGGAGAAAGTGTTTCTCACTTCAAGATGTCTACCATCTATCTCTTCTTCCTCCATTGCTTCATGAATGAAGCTACCATTTGAATGCTCCCATAAGGAATGGGTCCTCTTTTCTTCATCACTGCTCTTATACAGTGCAGTGCAACTTTGTTGCTCTAAATCAGTAGCATAAAATGATGTAGATCCCTCCATAATATTTTCTGAAATGACAAGAGATGGAAACTTAAGCATACCTTGGTGAATTTTGGAAGCTTCTTGTAGGGCTGCAAGAGTTTCTTCCTCATATATGTTGGCTTCCCAAACTGTTGAAGATGAAGGCTACTCCTCCATGGTTATAACATCGCTGGTACATGCCTCTTCCAATGGTGGTGAGGGCTTCTCCTCCTTTGATATTTCTATGTCAAATTTCCTGATCAGCTTCTAAGAAAACTTAGTAAGAGTAGACACTCTTGCATGGCTCAAATGGTTGAACCACCAAGCATTTGCTTCACCTTCAAGGTGAAGCGCTGCAATTTCTACTGCCTCTCTCTCTACTACTAGATGCAGCAGGAAGAAAGCCTCTAGCCTCATCACCCAAGCCTTTTCTGCACATGTGAGTGATCCATCAAAAGTGGACAATAGGAATCTATTGCCTCTCATCATCCCATAGCTGTAGGGTTTTCTTTCTTCCTCTAGCTGAATGAATTTTGGTAAAGCTAGAGTCTCCTTGAAGGCTCTAGATTTAGCTTTTTATTTAGCAAGGTATTCACTTAGAATTTCATATTCCAAGTGTCCTTCATGCTTCATGTCTTCTCCTCTTTGAGAATAGGAAGTGCATGGCCCTTCCTCTTCTTGAAACCCTCTAGGAGTTTCCTTGCATTTCTTCTACTTGACCTCCTTGGAGAAGTTCTTTCTAGATCTAAAAAACAATGAGACAAATCTCATTCTCTCCATAATTCTGATCTTCTTCTTCTCTTTTTCTTCTTGTAGCATAATGGCTAAAACTCACAGGCTGAGCCCAGACTATGCTCTGATACCACTGTAATATCCCAAAATGGGAATGCAGCAATGCATAAAAAAAATAATGGAATAGAAATGAGAAATAACTCATAAAATTTGTTAAAAACACATAGCCATCAAATGTATGTTGTAGCAACAAAATTAGGATCCATTACATCAGCCAAAAGTGGGGAAATGCAGCAATTTATGCCCTAAAAATGTTATATCAGAAATGTGTGTTATAATAGGAAAAAATAATGTTGGGATCCCTTAGCATATGTAATTTTGACTCACACCCAGAAAATATTCCAAAACAAATCACTTTTTCTTATTTAAACAGATCTCTCGGTCCTGATATGGCTTAAAAACACTGAAATCCCATTACTTGACTAAACAAAAGTTTTATGAATCATGCACAACGTATTTTAAAGAGGGTTTCTGATAAAATATGATGCAAACATCAGATCTGGATTTTAATTTCTCAGAACATGAAGAAAAATGAATATCTAGCTCCTTTTACACATCAAAAAGGTAACCTGGCAAGGGTTTCATGAAGGCACAAGTACAAGATGCATAGATCTACAGATATGGATCTAAAATAACGCAGTATGATAAAGCACTATGTATAAATGGCTGTATAATACAAAAATTAGGGAGGATCCCTCTTACAAGTCTTTCTGGGAGAAGAGTTGGCCCTTTTCTTGAGAAAGAAAGACAAGATTGAGGGGATTGACCCTCACACTGCAACATTGCAAGAAATGACACAGTTCCTATAAGGGATTGCGATGTAGCTGATGGAAGTACTTTCGACAAGTGCCAAGATATGAAAATCTTCTCTTGAGCATTCCTTACTGATCTTCCAAAGTAATGGAGGCTCCCTCCTTTGAAAAATAAATGCAGGAAGTGGTGTTGTGAACCCTCACTACAACACCCTGCAACACAATGTTATAATGCTGCAGAAATAATGTTGTAGCTGAAGGAGGATGCTTGGCCTTGAGCTTGGATGTGATGAAAATCACTACAATCTCCTTCAAGAGGCCTCTCAAGAAAGGAGAAGGATTCCTAAACAGGATATCCTTGTGCTAAGAAGCACAACAACTCTGCTAAACAGTAAGAGAATGCAGAATAGTCTAAGCAGAAAAATAAAATATCATTCCAAAGAAGCTTTTCTACAGTTTCCTTGCCCTCCTTTTATACATGTGTGAGCCTTCTTGCCTTGGGCCCCACTCAATTAGGGTTTCCTCCACCAAGGAATCTTCCTCCCACTATCTCTGCATTGTCTCAGAAGATGCTCTCCACTTCCTATCCCAGCGTTGTTGACTTGGTCAAACTTGACCTTGTCCACATGAAAATGTCCCTGTTCACACATGAAGGTGTGAATTCTAGCTTTTATGTTGATCCCCTTTCAAATTATGAGGGATTTTATTCAGGTTTTTATTATGCATGGGCATCCTTACCCATTTATTCATCTACTAAGTGAAATCAGCAAAATTTAATATTCCAATTTGCTGCATGAAAATTTTGGAATATTACAGTATGGATCCAGTAAAACTGATCAAGCAAGCATCTTCAAAGAACACTTTCAGACCAGATAGATAGAAGCAATATTTTAAGGAGGTGGTGGAACATTTTCCCGGATAGGGGGGGAGTAGAAGTATTGAGCTTCCACAACCGAACTTCGAAAAAAAGAAGGAGACTCATATAATTACATTGATTGAGGAATGGTTCTCACTGTTCCTAAAAATTCTAACCAATGCACTGATGTTGGAACAACTAAAGAAAAATCTAGAGTTGGTGATCCAAGAAAATGAAAAATCGGGATAATCAAGGAATGCAATAGAAAAATACATAATAAGGATAAAAACAAACAAGAGAACTGGAAAGAAATCTAATGTGAATACTCAAGTTGCGGGATTTCAAATCAAAGATGCAATGCTCGATCTAGGATAAGATGTCAACATTCTACCTAGAAAAACATGGGAGGCACTAAGGAGGCCAAAGTTGACATACTCACCAATACAGCTCCAAATGGAAAATCAATATTGTATTGTACCTATAGGAAGGCTAGAAGAAGTTGAAGTTGATGTCGTGGGAGTGAAAACATATACAAATTTTGAGGTGATAGACATCATGGGGGAGAAGGATCCCTATCCTGCTTTACTGGGGATAGATTGGGCCTTCGAGAATTATGCAATGATTGATTTAAAAAATGAATTGATGATATTCAAAGACATGGAAGTCAGGGTAATTCAACCACTTGACCCATATCAAGGACCTCGATATATAGAGACTATTGAAAATAGAGAGGACACTCAACTTCTCGATCAACTTTACTAGATGATGGCAGGAAAGAGAGAATATTATATCAATCCGACAGTGGGAGGGAATGCAAGCTGGAGAAGTGTTCAAAGTTCCAATTTGGGCTCATAAATAGCTTGGGATGATTGGTAATAGCTTGGGAGAATATGAAACCAACACTAGAATATGCGCTAATATTCGAGGAGTCAACTAGATTGGCACCGAGGTAAGAGGATATCCGACTCTATCAAATATGCATGTTGTAAATACATTTATTAAAAAAGTAGAAGAAAAGTTACCAATAGAACATAGAATCCCTCTTATGGATGTAGCACTACAATCCCCCTCAACAAGATGGTGGGTCAACCATCACAACTCTCTTCCACAATGGGAAGATGTTTCAATAGCACTAAGAGTTAGATTCCAAGAAGCTTCAGGACCACAATTCATTAAAAAGTACCAAGGGGGTTCTGACCCCATAGAGCACTTAAATAAGTGTGAGTATAACTGGAAGAAGGTAGGGTATCTAGACTCTATGTGGATACACAATTTCATACATTCACTGGACACCATTCCATAGACCTGGTATTTGATGGAGGAAAAGAAGAGAGGAACTGGCACCTGGCGAGTAGTTGCAGAAATTTTCACGCAATTTTTTTCTTTCAAGGGATATACAGAACCAATTACATATGAACTCCAACCATCAGAAGAGTACTATTCTTTCCATAGCTTTAGGAAGATGAAGAACTACCATTATCAGAACAGAAGATCAAAGAATCAATAGCATGTAAATGGATAGATCATGAGATGGACGATGATGACTTAGAGAATCTCTGATATTTATACTTTGAAGAGAAATAAGGGGAGAGGGATATATAGGAGGAACCAACCACATAAGGACTACACCCCATACCCTTGAAGACAAAGAATCTGAACATTGAAAGCACAGAGAAACCAAAAATTGTGTCGATCGGAGATTACTGGGATACAAAAACAACAAAGGAAATATTTGACCTATTACAGGAATATGAATATTTATTCCCATATTTCGTAGCAAAACTCAAAGGGATTAAAGGAGACATGGGAGAAATGTGAATAGTCTTAAAACCATATGCAAGACCGGTAAAACATAGGCCTTACCACCTAAATCCAAGAGTAAAGGAAAAATTTAAAGCAGAGATAGATAAAATGCTGAAGGCAGGCCTGATTTTTCCAGTTGAAGAAGAATAATGGGTCATTCCCATTGTAATACAAAGAAAAAATGAGAAATCCAATATATTTTAATGTGTGGATTACATAAGTCTCAACAATGCATGCATTCATGATCCATTTCCTACTCCATTTAGCGATGAGGTTCTTGACAATGTGGCAGGAAACGAATCCTATTTGTTCACAAATGGATTCTCAGGATATCATCAAGTGAGAATAGCAGAAGAAGACAAAAGGAAGACCAATTTCAAAACCAAATGGGGATCATTTTCACACCATGTCATGCCCTTTGGACTGAAGAATGCGCCAATAGTATTTTCATGAATAGTGATAGCAACATTTAGGGACTATATCCATAAGTTCCTAGAGGTATACATGGATGACTGGACAGTTTAAAACTTACTGAAAAACCATGCAGATTTACTCAGAATAATGTTTTATAGATGCAAACAACTCCAAATCTCCCTCAACCTTAAGAAACTCATCTGTGCAGTACCTTTTGGGACACTTCTAGGAGATGTCGTTTGTAAGTAGGGTGTATGTGTGGATCCAACAAAATTAGTCGTAATTGTTAATATAGAAGCACCAGAAAATGTAAAATAGTTGAGGTCACTACTAGGACATACAGGGTACTACAAAATATTCATCCACAAGTATGCAAAGATTATAGCATCATTAGAAAAAATATTGCGGAAGTCAGAGCAATTTATGTCGAGTGACGAATGCACTAACCCCCTAAACACATTGAAAGAAAAACTAGAATGTGAACCCATCTTGGTTCATCCCAGCTAGGACAAACAGTTCCATGTCCATATTGATGCCTTCAGTATTTCATTAGGAGCAGTGTTAGCTCAGCCAAGAGAGACTTCTGTTGATCATCCAGTTTACTTCGCAAGAAGGAAGTTGTCTACAACTGAAAAGAATTAAAGAACAACAGAACGAGAAGCTCTTGTGGTGGTATACTCTCTTTAGAAGTTTCATCATTACCTGTTGGGAGGTACATTCAAGTTCTTTATGGATCACTCAACATTGAAATACCTGGTAAAAAAACTTGTGCTTGAAGGAAGAATATGTATATGGCTCGTACTATTCCAAGAGTCTACTTTTGAAGTAATTGTAAAGCTAGGGAGGTTAGACGTGGGTCCTGACCACTTATCAAGGTTGGAGAACGAGGGATCCTTCGATGATCAGTTGTCAAATGTTGATCTCTTCATTGTAGAAGCCATCCCAGATTACCTAGAGTAGATAGTAGTGTATCTGGCCACAGGGCAATGCCCAACATAATACATGACAACTCAAAGAAGACATTTGGTAGTAAAAGTAGCTGAATATCAACTAATAGCAGGACAATTATATAAAATTGGATTGGATCATGTCTTGCGAATATGTGTCATGGACCATAAAAGAGAGGATATCTTATGGGAGTGTCATAGTGGAGTTGTGGGAGCCCACGTTGGCACCAAACCCACCGCAAGGAAAATACTACAAGCAAGGTTATGGTGGCCCATAGTTCACAGAAATAGTAAAGCATATGTCAAAAAATGTGATGTATGCTAAACAACAGGACGTCCATCGCACCGTGATGAGTTACCACTACAACCTATAAGAGCATTGCAGCCATTTGAAAAATTGGTCATTTACTTCATAGGGCCAATTGCACCAATGACATGACACTCACAGGCAAGGTATATAATAACCGCAACGGATTATCTCATAATATGGGTAGAGGCAGCACTAGTAAGAGATTGCACAGCAGACACAACAACTAGGGTTATTTTCAAGAATGTCATTACCAGATTTGGTTGCCCTAGAAGCCTAACAAGTGATCAAGGTACACACTTCATTAATACAACAATTAAATCTCTGCTAGATAATTTTATGGTACAACATCACAAAAGCAACCCATACCACCCTCAAGCGAATAGAACCGTTGAGGCATTCAACAAGATATTAGAAAAAGGAGTAACCAAGATATGCAATGCCAACTAGGATGAATGGGATGAAATTATACCAGCCACATTATGGGCATACAGGACAACTGTAAAAAGGTTGCACAATCAAACTCCATTCCAAATGGTGTATGGAAGAGAGGCGGTGGTACCTACCGAATTTATCATATAGTGCAGAAGGCGAGACAGAAGGCTTGGCATGACTGTCACATCAAACAAAAAACATTCACTATTGGAGGAAAATTCTTGTTATACGACATAAAATTTCAAAATTTCCTAGGTAAACTCAGAACGCACTGGATGGGACCATATCATGTCATAGAAATTAAAGATTCAGGCACGGTTCGACTGGAACAACTAGATGGCCAAATACTACAAGGATGGGTGAATGTCGCACGCCTGAAGTCTTATCACGAGTAAGTTCCACCATTTATTTTTCATATGACTCTCGAAACCGAGAGTAGTCAACAGGGTAGAATAGAAATAAATAGACTCAATAACCCTCTCACACCCGAGATGAGACATAGAATAGGATTCCCAAAAAACAGATTGCACAATAGCACAGAAAAACAGTTACATCTATTGTGATGCAGAGACCACATCGCAACCAATTGTGGTCAGGGGGGCTAGAGTCTACCATTTCATCTGTGTCAAAAATCCAAATGTGCCATATATCATTCATTCATAATGACCCATCATACCATTGTCAATCCGTAGGATCACCCGAATTTGAAAAATAACTGTCGTAATTAGTAAACCCTATACTGTCATAAATTTTCCATATTAAGCCATAATTATTACCGATCACATCTACCCAAATCCTGAAGCCACAATCAGCAATGTCTAAATACACCTCACCACGGTAACTAATCACACGATTATAGCTGGGGGAGACAAAAAAATAATAATTAGTTATCGAGTCATATCAAACTCATTTGTTCCAGTAGAATTATTGAACTCACATGAAAGAATAAAAGCACCAGAATGCTGAAAAATTCTGAGTTAGCAGAAACAGAAAAAACTACAACAACAAGCAAGATTTTAGTAGAGGAAGTTTAAGGAAGTAGACCAGCAACAAGAATTCACAACAATAGACCAAGAACCACAATTCACATATATAGCAAAATAACAAAGATGAAGAAGGTAGAAACATCAGTCGTCAAGCCCGATCTTGATGCAAGAATTCAAAAGATAGAATCGTTAATCGATAAGTATGACAATGTTTCGTTAATTGACACAGATTTCAAAAAATCCTATCAATTCCCAACTATGAAGAGACAAGTGTATATGAAGAATTATGCCACAGAGGGAGGAGGTGAAGCAACAAGGACGAATCCAGAGTTCAGAGGTATCCAAAGGTCGACTATACTGAACCTCAAGAACCTCCTAGTGTTTGGAACAACAGGAGCGGCTATGCAGTGTGCAAAATTCCTAATGAGAAAAGTTCAAACTGGATCATTGTGGCCGGGGAGAGAGATAACTATCCATGCAGAGGACATCAATAGACTTACAGGATTATCAGTATAAGGGAATGACGTCTCAACGACATCCAGAACCTGTCCAAAAGAGCCAAAAAGTCAGGGGAATGTGATTATTACAAGAAGTACGAGACCATAAGAGGAGGGAAGTGACCAAAGATAGACGTCATCACTAATTCAGCAGTGAAATTTTCCTGCTATCTGATAGCAGGTAAAACAATGAGGCATTACACCAAAGGAGAATGCACCCTCGACACCATCTCAGTCGTGGAACACTGCATCCAAGGAGCACAGCTAAACTGGTGCATCTTCCTAATGAACAAATTTTTTGAGTTTTGTGAGGATAATTACAAGCAAGCCACAAGATTCATCTATGGATATCTCATTATGGAATTTGCAATGTGGAGATGGACTTACCCAGGCATTACGCAGATTGTAGAAATCACTCACGACCAGCCAATGGCGTTAATATTTACGCCTTGGAAATTTTTGGGAGATCCTAGCACCAAGGAGGTCAATGAAGAGGCTTTCTCATTTTGGTATAGGAAAATGGTCGATGTGGTGGGAAACCAGCAAAGGGTTCCAAGGGACCTACTCAACAAATGCTCTTCACAGATATGGTTCTAGGTAACCCACATATAGACCTATATAAGATCTAGTTGCATGGATGAAACCACATTCTGAATGCAACCACTAAAGTTTCAAATAGAAGAAGAAGCCTTCCACACTGAATTTTTTTCATGGACAAGAGCTGCGATGGAAGTCAGAAGCAGAATACCCCATTATCCATTCGAGGCAACTCCCAAGGGAGTCTCTAGAGGAAGCAATGAGGAGGATATCCCAACTGTAGCTATGACCTTTACTGGACTAGCTCGACACGAGGGTGAAGGAATTTATTACGGTAATGCAAACTCTCACAAGTTCCTCTACTGTGTTTCCTTCTTTTTCTCACTTTTAGTCTTTGAATTATGTATCCCCATCCACAGCAACCCCTGTCATAACTGCCCTACCTTCCACCATGTTCAATTCCCCTCCAGCAACCACAGTCACCCCAATTCGCAAGATCAAGGCACCCAAGCCTCTGGTAGCTGCACCCAAGCCAAAGAAAGCATGAATTATGGTTCCCAAGCAAGTAGTTGATCTTACAGGGGAAGATCAGATCCAACCTATTGATACAGGTGTACCAATTCAAGAGGAGCCAGATATTACCACCCAAGTAACCTCTGCGCTACCTTTTTTTGATCCGTCATCAGTTCTAAACATGTAGACATCATCTCCACCCCATACTCACAATTCATCACCACATACTTCATTCACTTCCAAAGACCACTCCATTCACACTTCGTCCACCTTAGTGACTATCTGAGATCCAATAAAGCTAGGGAATAAGACAAATGGTGACACCAAGCCAGAAGTTAACTCGGGTATGACTGGAGTACCTGAGTTGACCAACCCTCAGTGGGACATGACACTTTCCTAGAACTATTAGTTCAAGGAGGGTATTTTACTTCTGATACAATGGCCTCGTCACAAGAGCCGAATCCTTTCCAGCAAGCCAACCTCATATTGTAGCAGGTTCTACCATCCACTAGTATGACCATACCGGATCCTCAGCTACCGCAATAGAACTAGCTAGCATCCCCACAAGAGAACTCAGAGAGATAAATCGCCAGTGGGCAACTGCTCCAAGAAAGACAACTGACTCAGGAGATGTCAGGCATTTAGAACATGAAGAATTGGGGGACTAGCTAGTTATATAAGTTCATCCAATAGAAAACACAGCAAGCAGAAGGACTTCACAATGACCTCCAACATAGGTTCTAGTAGTAACAACAGTAGGTCATCGCACTTACTAAAGAGTGCAATCAACTTAAAATTGAAAAGGATTCTCTGCAGGAGCAACTAGAGAAGGTGACATAAATCTTCAAAGACCTGTGGCTGACAATTGTTTCCCAAGATGGAGAAATTCCATAGGAAATATCGGCCTTCTCAATGGTCGAACAATCTATCCAAGTGAAAATTGCATGCGCAAATCTGAGTAGAGAAAAACAGGAGCTCAAGGCGATGCTAGCAGCCAGATCAACATTACCAGACCCTGCCATGGTATATGCTGAAAAAGTCACAGAGAGACAGAAACAGGTAATCGACATGAGGGACACCCCGGGGAAAATAGTCAAAGAGGCTTATATCCTACTAAAACATTTACATGAATGCTCCAACTCACTAATAATGGAAGCCCACCCAATATCAGCACAGCTTCAGCAAATTTCCCAAGAAATCAAGGAAGCCACTGATTGAGTTGGCATAACCCAAATGTAAAACCAGGCATAAGTGATGGAAATCAAAATCCACAAAATATAAGAGCACTCACCGGCCACAAAACAAGTTCTCAGAGAGTTAAGGCTACTGGTAAAACAAAAATAAGAGGTAATACAACAGATGGTGGCCGAATCTGAGCTGAAGATACAGGAGGTATTTAGTAAACTGCTGCCTGTGGCAACTGAAACTGAGCCGAAAAAGTCACCACCCAGATAGATCATTTAATTAAAGAATGGCAACAGGCAATCGCTGAGTTTTTATAACTCAAGTCCTCAACATTGAGAAAGGTTCCAAAGTTGGGGCTCTTTTTTGGACAGAGCGAAGAACATAAAATACAAGGTCAGCCTTTGAAGCCAGCAGACCACTGGAAGCCGCAGTAGTAGGGAAACATTGACTTGGGATGAGTCAATAGTGTGTGGTCGCGGCCTATTGGGGCCTTTGTTTTGGAAAAGAACAATTTTGAATTACAGAGGGTTGGTGGATAGGTGGCAGAATGTAGTCAATGTAGACAGAGAGTTGTCATGGTTGTGGAAAGCTGAAAGATAGGTGGCACAATAGTTTCAGAGAATAGTGCAGATGGTAGATATGGGAGACAAGAACAATCAGTAGAACTCTGAGCAATGAAGAAGAAGCGGGAAGCAACGGAGCAGAAAAAGAATAAGGATTAACAATCACACCAACGGAGGAGAAAATAGGCAATCAGCTAGTGGAGAAGAGTTAGTTAGTCAGTGTGGCGAAAGGTTGATAGGAAAGAGTAGAGCCCTAGGAGAGCTCTGTGAGAACTCTGTTGTACTGAATCAAAGTGTAATAGACTCCGTGGAGTAGATGTATGATGTTATGTTATTGATAATGAAATCTAGTTGTTGTTGTGTTTAATGTTATGATTTGATTGTTAGTTATTTTCTTATGATGAATGTATACCCAATTTAAATTTTAATTTAACATTCTGAACATGCTTCGATGATTGATAGTTTATATAGAGAGTTGAGATATGGTTGTTGGTTTAAAGTCTCTATATTTGTTCTCTATGATTGCATTTTTCTTCTACCTAATCTATATTTTAATCTTAGTACGGTCGCAACATGCCCTGGATGAGACGCTCTACCCTCTGGAGTAAAGTGAAAATGCCAGTGTTGTGCTAGACTACTGCAGAAACCTTGTTGGCCTCTACCCTAAACCTGGGTCTTGCCCAGAGACCTCCTTTTTCACAAACATGGGGAAGGAAATAGTCATCCACACACACCACCGACCGTTGTAGTTCATACAAACACAAGGGAAGTTATAGATCCATCACCATTAGAAGTGGTCCACATACCTACAACAGTTTCATTTAAACATTAAGTACAAGAAGGGAAATAACAATAATGTTGCAAATAGCCTCAACTGACCACTGATAGTGATGCTAAACACCGTGCTAAACTCTTTTAGGCATGAGACTTACGATTGGATACTTCTCTACAGAAGCGATCCAAAATTTGGCCACACATACAAGACACTCTCAGAGGGTAAGCAAGTTCAAAATTTTCACCTCCAGGATGCACTACTATGTCTTCTGGGAGACCTTTGTGTTCCTTCAAGCGAGCGTGCCAAGATGTTTTAGGAGGCACACTACATTCAGATCGTTGGGCATTTCGGGGTCGAGAAAATAGTGGTAGTACTATAGAAGTATTTCTATTGGCCGAACCTTTGATAAGATTTCAAGAAGTACATAAAATCTTGTATTGCCTATGTCATTGCCAAACCGACCATCAAGAAGCAAGGCCTCTATGCTTCGTTTCTTACCCCTATTTGACCTTGGGAATCCATATCCATGGATTACATGTCGAACCTTCCTTCTACTAAGGATCGAAACGACTATGTTTATGTGGTCATTGAAATATTCTTGAAGATGCTCATTATGGTGGCCTGCAAGAAGAATATCACAACAGAAGCTGTTAGTGACCTATAAATATAGGATTCATAATTTTGACTTGACTGATGGTAATCTTGTAAATATGTACATACTTTTCCTTCTGCAAGTTGTATTCCCATATTTTGTAAAAAATAAAAAAATCAAAAAAATCAAAAAGAGGGTAAAAATTCCTAAAAGAACAATCAAAGGACTTAGAAAAAATAATGGACCCCAAAAGAAAAGGATGAATAAAACATGAAAGTGTGCAAGTCTAAATGCCACTACTTTTATCTTTTGTAGTTGATTATGGCAGAGTGTCAATAAATGCCATAATCTATGATGAGTTAAACAGTGTAATCTTGACTTGTCATGTTTCAATTTCATTTTTTATAGATAGAGAATAAAGAATTTTCATACAATTTAATCATGACAATTCAGTAGTTAGGTAGATAATAAGTGAATCCAACAGTTTAATCTGGATTCATGGATTAAATAAGTGTAGAATTAGAAATTTCTATTTCTTTCAGAACAAATAAATGTTGTAAAGGTTGCTAGCTCAAATGCACCTAATCAAAGTGGAAGAAAAAATGATAGCAGTTAAAATTGAGTAGGTAGAAGAAGGTGAGAAGCATCATTGTAAATATTATTCACCAGGGCTGCAAATAACTGACTTCCCTTTCTCATAGCCAGTTATCATTCTAAACTATCAGTCAGAAAGGCTCAAGGCATTTCCTTGACTTCTATTGGGACTGGACCCAAGGCTCTATGGCTGACTAGTTGAAAATGTTAAGTTGTTATATTAATCCCAAAAATAACATCATTTTCCATTCATGCATTCATTTCCATGAAAAATCATAAGTAAAAAACCTCATTTTACTTAATGATGCTCTAATCCCCATTTGATTAATTTCTCACATCTCATGAAAGCATAAAACCCTCAAAATAACATTTTATCCTAAGCAGAAGTGATGAAATTATCATAAATGCAAGTTTTTCTTTGATCTTCTCTTTTTTTGGTTATAATGGTATGTTTTGAGTATTCACTTTTCCCTTTTCATATTAACACCTAACATATTTTAATAATTCCCTAGAAAAATAATCTTATCCTATTTAATATAACTCCCTTTTATTAAATAGCCCCAAAAACCCATTAATATAACTTTAAGCCAAAGTTTATTATCCTCACATGTTTAAATAAAACCCACATTAAAACCCCTTTGGCTAAAAATAACTTTTTGCAAATATCCTGCCCTCTATGGTTATTAAATCGATTTGATTTAATTAACTATATAATAAAAATATAAAGAAATATTTAAACATGTTTACATGTGTTTAAAACAAAAAATATAAAACTCGAAGTTTAATTTAAGATAAACTTCAAAGAAATCCTATTCCCCTGTTTATATTCCCTTTCCCGATTACTTAACCCAAGGTCAAAACCTTAAATCTATCATTTTCCCGACATATACCCCTTTTACCAAAGCTCTAACCTTGGTTAAAAATCCCTCATCGCCTTCGGATTTAATATCGACCATCCGATATTTAATCATCGCTCTAATATAATGGTCCACATCTAACCCGATAACATATACCCCCACCCCCACCAATCCTCATCGAGTTAAACTTCAACCGTAGATCTTCACTCACCATATCTATGGCTAATATTTAAAGCCTCATCCCCACTGCATTTACCCCGCAACTTTCAATCAAATCCCAACTGTTCGCTCCAATCTGCCACATCCGACGACGCACATCTCATTTCGCATTTTTAAAGTGATCGACCAAAGTTCCCAAAAAAATTTGCGAAAAAAGTTGTTTTGAGAAACCGCTACCCACTACGTGTTCGAATTATATTGGATCATATTTCTCAAGCTAAAAACCACTTACTGCTCGAAAGAAATGCGAAAACCATTACTGGTTTTCCTTTCAAATAAAAAACTGCTCTCGCCATGTCCTCTTGACCTGCAATTAATACTCACATGATCCATAAAAAATAAGGTTTTAACCTTAGTTTTTTATCATTTTCATACCTGTGCACCCTATTCCTCCGAGAATTAATCGCAGACACCTTCGTTGAGCTAATTCTGAATCAATTTTCCATCCTAAAGTCATTTCCACTCTGAACAGTGACTACCAACGACTCCCAGTGCCTGATATCAAATCAATTCAACCAGTTTGAAGAATGGTACCACTTGCAATCCTGTTTGACCACAACAATACCTGTTCAAAGGTATTTATCAGTAATCTGAACCTACAAATTCCAAATTTTTAAACAAAATCAAATTAATTTTGAAATCAAAAAGCCAAAAATTACTCATCTAAGATTACCTTGAAGAAATAGGGGAAACCCTGTCAAAATTTTTCCATAATTTGCCGCTTCCTAATTAAGAATTTTAACCATCCAAAATATATTCCTGCAATAAAAATGCCTTAGAATTGTTGAAGAAACCTTTGAAAACCCCTTTCCTACCTTCTGCACTGTACAAATTTTCTTTTTCCTCATAAACCCTCGCCCAAATTCCGATTTTTTTCCAAATCAGCTTAATTGACGTTCTTCTTCCATAAAAAGTTGAACAAATAGTTTAATATTGTTAATTTCCTTCAAAAATGACTAACAAACAAGTAATCCCTAAAACTAGAGGACCTAAACCTCAGAAGCCTGCCTCCAACAAACTTACAAATCCCTAACCTCCCAGAATTGATAAACCTACTCATGTTTTAACTGTTGATTCTACTGAAGTAGTAAGACTTTTACAACCTCCTGTCATTACTGAAGAAAGAAATCCTCTTATTGACTTAGATTATAGAATTGCTGATCCTACTCTTGAATTTGATCTTCTGGAAGTGCATAGCTGGTGTCAGGAGAAATTTGAAAAGAAAGTGGCCAATGACATACCTGTATGGGATTCCAATTTTCCCAAGTATGTGGTTCCCATCACCCATCCTGCTCAGGATTTCATTAGGTTGTGTTAGATGCATTATATCCCTGATCAAAGGTGCATGGTTAACAAAGATAGTGAGGTCTTATTTTACATAATTGTTGAATCAATCAATGACATGCTCCAGCTAAGCCATGATCCACGAGCAGTGTCATTGTCAATTGAAGACTTAACTCAAATGTATTTAGACCTATATTTCCCTAGGAATTTTGAAATCCTTCAAAACTTAATGCCCAATCATGTCAATATTCCCAAGGTGAATCCTCCTTATGATACCTTTGATTTTTCTGAAGGCTCCAGACAGGTCATTTCCATGCTATCATTTATTTTAGGTTATGTTAATGATGAATTCACAGATGCCTCCATCTTAGGCTTCCTCTCCACTTTGTCTCCTGGACAACAACCAGAGTTGGTCTTTGATTTTGCCAAATTTATTGCTGACAACATTCATTATTAGCTAATAAAATTACCTGATGAAGGAGTGTTCAGATATACTTCATATATGTTGCATCTCTTCTTGTTCTCTCAAGCAGATAATTTTCCCTTTGCATTACAAAAGATGGATATGGAAGGCAAACCAATTTCAGTAATATTTTGGATCTCTCTTCTAAGAAAGAATAGCAGTGAATACAGTTATAGTGATTTAAATGACCTATTTATCAGACCTGCTATCAGTTTTTTGGATAAAGCAGAACCACCAAGAATAAATGAATATATCAAAAGGATTTTACAATTGTTTGAAAACTGTAAAGTGGGTGATTGGTATTTATACAAAAATCACATTGAGGTTAGAATATATGGTGCAATATTGGCCCCATACAGATTTCCAAAGTTTCTAACCACCAGGATCTTTGCTCTAGAACACATAAGGTAGATTTTGAATGCAGATGCAGTAAAATTCATAGCATCCAAAAAGAAGTCACAATTCAAATTGAAAACTCAAATTGGCTCTTTCATAGTTAAAAGCAGAGATGTCTTGAAAGAGGTAACCAACAAACTATCAGCATTAAAATTTCAGGAAAGTTTTTACTAGAGCTATGATCATCAGGGTATTCTAAGAAATCTCAGGATCAAATGAAAATTTCCCCCATTCCTCCATGAATCTAAGCCACTAATTGAAAAATATGCCAAACAGTTGGAATGGGTTGCCAATACTTTAATTGATGATGATCAGGAGAAGCAGACAGATAATTTGGACAGTACATAGGTGGTTACAGTTAACCAACTAGCAAAGATATCCAAAAAAAACCAAGGAAAGAAGAAGGATATTTTTCCGAAACAATCATTGAAAACAAATTCAAAACAATATACAGCAAAAAGGCCAAAATGACTACTTTAGAAAAAGAAGGATTCATAGATGTGGATGATACTAATGAGCAGCAAACAGATGATGAAGCCACCATAATAGTTAATGAAACACTCAGAGAAATTCAAAATGAACAGATACAAGCACAGGGTAAAGGAAAAGAGATGGTTGAAATGGAAATGGATACAGAAGCTCCCTCTTCTTCTAAAACAACTGAAGAAACTGATTCTGATATTCAGAAGAGGTTCAAACTAATCAGGGAAAATAATGAAGAAATAAAAAACGAAGCTTATTATAAACTTCTGAAAGAAAAACCAGGAGATAAGGACAGATTAGTAACAGCATTTGATTACTCAACCAACAAAATGATCATGTCTTTTCTCCAACCAATGGTAGCACATCCAAAATCAGCCTCAGACTAAAGAAAGACAGAATTTGCAATAAATGCTGATACTATTCACGAATTAGATCAGATAGAATTCCACAGGAGTGCATCAAAAATGTTATATTCAAAAGTAGTAAGAAAAACAATGAGTGCTACTATGCTCCAAAAGACTGTATCCAACCTGCAAACTCAAATGAAATTGGATAAGGCATCATTACATGCCAAGGATTTAAGGATAAAATCCTTAGAAAATTTGGTAATTTAAACAGGAGCAGATCCTTCTAACGCTGAAGTTGCTAGAAAATTAATAAGGAAAAAGAATGATGATATTGCAGCCTTAATAAAGCAGCTTAAATTTCCACAGAGTGAGCACCCTCAGGCAAAAGAAGTCCTTCAGGAAAAGACAGAGAAAGAAGAAACTATACAACTTGTTTTGAAAATGACAACCCAGATAAAAGAGATGGAAAACCAAATAGAATCTTTAATGCAAGAAAATGAAAGTTTGAAGAAAGCCCAGCAAGTTTCCATTCCTACAGTTATTCCAACTGTAAGTACAACTATTCCCTCAACATTGGCAGAACATTTGGCACCGAAAGGAGTATTGGAAACTGCAGTGTCAATTACTTCTAAAGA